>LWMJ02000220.1:6643-48125 GCA_001693035.2 Taenia asiatica | reverse complement strand
CGCAGGTCTCTCTTGGCAGTTCCACTGAACTTGGAGTTTACGGCTAGTGTCGCTTTAGTTATTAATAGCTTCCCTGTCGAACACGAGGGCGAGGGAGATGCCGAAGGTGGACGTCGATCTCAGCCCTTCTGTTACGAGATACCAGAGGTTCTCTCATCCATAGCACATGCACTTCTTTCGCACCGCCAAAATTTACCAGAAGCGGCAAGGAGCAGGATAAAATCCATCGAAGTCGGGTCCGCTTTCCGCTGCCACCAATGTAGCGTCCCGAGGCTCCCTTTAAGGTAAAAGAAGGCATAGTACTGGGGGTAGAATACATGTATTCTGGAGACAGAGGGCTTAGGGCTGTTGGCACGGCCCAAAGGCCGACCAACCTGCTCAGTACAATATGGCTACCCAAGTGACCGTAACCGGCAGTTCAAACAAACAAAGTATTACAATGCCACATCTGTACAATTTACAAGAACCATAATCAAATAATAGGGTCAATTCAAAATCTCGTGCTGTGTTTAAGTATATGTTTGCTTGCAAAAGCAGGTATTATAGAATCCAAAACGTAATACAATCGCAACACCTGTGACACTATTACTGACTCATCTATTGAGTAATGACTTCTTTTTTTACCTTGCCATCCTCAACAGCCCTCAGAATTGCTTCCCAAGACCATCGTGTCCGTGTGATTCACTTGTTCACCGGCTCATTCCTTTGTTAAGTCGTGTTGTGTGACAAACAGACAGGCCCTATAATTTATAAAGATGAATGTCTTTCCCCTCTTATTTCTGAATGCTGATTAAAATAGGTTGGTGCTATGAGATGGTCCAGTGCTTACCAGCAAATATGCAAGGGGTTCCGGAAATCCTGTGTTTCCATGGTACGTCGTCAAGGCTTATTTAGGATCATATGTAAGCTGGAAAAATGCAAGTACTTCTTCCATGTATGTTCTCTAATGCTCTGCAGTACTTTTATACATTTCGAAGACTAAATCTATTTGTCTATTTTTCAGGTCTGTGGTGTTCTTCAACATGCTCACAGTTTTAAAATGTGGTTGGATCTTTTAATTCCAAGCAAGTTACAGTCAGTCTCTGAAGTGGCTGTGGACAACCTCAGGAAAAATACACTTTCCCTAGTGGTCACTCAGTGTTGCCTGCTTTTCAGGTAACTCTCTGAGGGCCTGCGCGTCGCATCAAGATGGTCTGGAGCTTGGCAGGAAAGTCGTGTCCTGTATTAACAGCATTTGTCGTTGTCATGAGGCCATTCCTATTGCAGAAAACACATGCGCAGTCACTGCTCAGGAGGCTAAAAATGCTCGCCCGGTTTCCAAATTCACTCTTGTGCCAATTTAAATGGAATATGGAGTTGTCGTTTCCCCATGTGAGTATTTTTTCCGGTTTTGCCACCCACCGACCGGAGTTGTTATTTGCAGTGAAACAGCTTTCACGCTTCTTATCATTAGCATTGGACCGTCACGTCGTACATGTGACATGAGCTGAAAAAATTTTGGTTCGCGGGAAGATTTTTTGCATGTAAAACAACAAAATTGGCGGAGGATAATGGTTTCTTTTCTGGGTTTTGAAAAGGAAATTATCGGGTTGTTTAGTTAACCTCTACTTGTGTAATTATTTAAACACTACAACGGCTTGGATGTCGCAGTAGATTTTTCCGCCAGACGGGCAGATACTAGTTGAGAATGCATTAAGCACTGCCTCGACAGCTGCTAGCTTAGGTGTTGTCTTTGGTTTATTTTGGCTGGAATTTATCGGAACTCAGGTCCTGTTCGATGATGTAGTCTTTTATTTAAGTAAAGCGCCGGAGATGGCTCGTTGAATGCGTTGATGGCGATAAATTCATTAAGTTTGACATGTAAAGTCCTACTTTGTGATGTTGAAATCTTCGGCTGCACGTTGTTTCTCCAGCCCAAATTAGGACCTCAGTCTTTTTGGGAAATGCTGTGGATTTCTCCCACTTGGATAGGTTGGGATGGTCACGGCCTCTTTACAAGAGGTTAGTGCGCACCATCTCATGACGCTTATGTTCAGCATTTCGTACCGAAATACATCAAGTCCGGTACGGATGAGGAGTGGGTCTTGCGAATTCAATGGAAGATTCGCCTTGCTATTCATTGGATTGCCTTCCATGAAAATTCCTAAAATTTGTTTTGATATCAGCTAATAGATTGAGGGAACTTTAATGTTTCTGTAACAGTAAAAGATACCGATTCATTCTGGATGCTGAAGTAAGGTGATTGTGAAGATCTGATTGGAATGATGTGCATAGGTTGCTTTTGGTGATAGGCTACCTTCTTGATTTTATCCTTTATGTTATGGAGATCGTGTCACGTAATTGTGTTCCTAGACTAAATCGTGTCGTTGCTTCTAGTTTGGCGTTTGAGTAGAGGTACAAGTAGAGGTGATTATTTGGAGGAGAGGGAGGAGATTGAGGCAAGGTTAGTGTGCAGGCCTTCATCAAGGCAGACATTCAACGCAAGATTATGGTCCACTGCCTCCCCAATGATCGCTGAATTAAAAAAAACCGCATTGTAATGATTTTTGAGCCATCAATCAAGGGCTTTTTTCCATGTGTGGCTTTGTGATGTTCTCTTTCCAACCAGTAGTCATGGTCCCCGATCGCCGGTAAATGGCATCTCCTTGATAACTCTACTTCAAAATTGTAGTAAAATGTGTGTACTCCCATTGTAGACGCGCTGGTTTCTTTTGCGAGTAATTTTATTTTTCTAGTCAGGATGAAAAGGTTAACTTTACTCAAACCATCAGAAAATCAGTGTCCCTTGTGTAAACAGTAGTACATTAGAATGCTGCAAACGGGTCTCTTCGTAGAAATTCCTTTGTGTTATCCTTGTAAGCACAGTGGAGCATGCGATCAGAAGTAGGTTTATTGTTGACTTGGAAAGGAGCACGCGTGGAAGTCGATTCGTTCAACCACTGGATGGAATAAAAGATAGTACACTGTTCTAATAGTATTGGAAGCGTGCGGTGGCAGAATTAGAGAGAATCATTTGAGGCGGTTTTTGGGTGAACACTTTCCGTTTTCAAATGGCAGTTATTGAACAAACATGTCCGAAAGCGAAAATCCCAGTGTACTGCCGTGATTAGTGAGACAGCTTAATGTCCTACCCATCCAGTGATGCGTTTGAGGGAATACAATGCTATCACGTCCAGATCAACGCCATTGGTAGTATCATAGGCCACAGGCCGGTCATCTCTAGACCTAAGGGACGAATATGCCTTCAGTGTGCAACCATGCGTTTTCCATCCACTCATCACCCATCACATCATACCACAGCCACGCCCACCCCGACCATTCATCGCTCTACTTGTTAATTCGCATTCCATTGACCATCTCAGTGCGTCTTCTCCACTAATGCTGATACAGTGCAGGCGAGCACGCTTTTCTGCACCACATTTTCCATTAACGATCGGAGTTGCAAACTTGCGTTTATGAAGGCCCATTTTAAATTGACTTCATCCAAAACAATGACATGGTGGATAGGAAAGCAGCTTAACAACCCTGTTTCCTCCTTCCAAGACTCTATTCTTTAGCGGTTACACATTCAATAACCGCACGCTAGTGGTGGCAGAATTCCTTATTTAGAGCAATCGAATGAATTCACGAAGCAACTCCTGCGTGTACCGAAATCGGTATGTGGTAAGGCCATTGTGTACTTCGTTTACGATGGTGACGAACACAGCTTAGGCCTGATGCTGAGCATACCGAGAGAGGGAGTTGGAAACCATGCCCCTCACAATAGCTGCGGTGACTGTCCCCACTTTCGAAAATTCCATTGACGTGTTTTAGCGGAAGTGCCCTGTGTTTTGACTCATATACCTGCTTCCCGTCCTCCGTTTGAACGCCTTATGGAACAGCTTACAGCGACTTGGGGACATTAACAGCAGACAGTTGGAGAGACGGGGTCACAAGCAAGTGGGCTGATTGACTGACTGACTGACTGGTTGCATTATTCATGTAGGTAGATGCAAGTTATGCAGAAAAGGCTTGCGAACAGTGGATTTGGTGACATTCACATGTCACCAGTGCCCCAACTTTGTAACCTACGACATTGAGAGTGATTGAGCCACGTGTCAACCAAGAGAACAGCTGTTTGAGCAAAGTAACACTAAAAAATAGGCACTATAACTGGTGACTTTTAGTAGTTAGACCTTTAATTGTTGTGTCAGATGTGTTTGACACGCCGATTTGATGTTGTCTCAATGCCTTAAAAGATGGGTCAAAAGGTTCAATCTGAGGTCAGCTTCACTCTCCATTTGACACAGATTTTTTTAAGTATAGATGAATTAGGCTGTTCAAAAATTGCTTCTGAATCACTCCAGACAATTTTTGTTAGGTGAGGCGCGAAAGAGTTTCATAAATAAATGATAGTATATTTCAAATAGTCAGAGCATTCCCATTAACACACAAAAGAACGCAAAAAATCACCATAAATTGAACAGAACTTGCATATAAATGACCGAATCCTTGAGGAAAAAGTCAAGATTGATTGATGAAACAGTTGCTTTACTACTACAGGAGAGAAGCCTTTCCTACACGTCGACATGAGATGAAAACATGCATCGCGTCAACAGTTGTCTTGCTGGGTAGGGACAAGCAATCCTCCATATTATCTTACTTAGAATAAGGAGGGATATTATTGTCATCACTGATGTTCTGCTTCTCATCGAACCCATGGGATGACTCGAGGTAGTGAGGGTTCGTAAAGTTAAAGTTGGTGAAGAGTTCATCAATCCTCTTCGGTGCCAGTCCAGCCTCTGTCAAGTCCACGTAGTTCGGTTGCTCTACCACTAACTGACGCACTCCATTTTTATCACGAGTGTCTCGAAGACCTTTGCTCATCATCGGCATGTAGGTTCTGTAAGCGGCAGCGAGCAACAGGGGGTCGTAGGGGTCGAGATTGAAATCCCCTACAGCTGCGGAGACCTTGAACTCGGAGGGGTGGTATGGTGGTTTCATCTTGCACGTCACCACTTCCTCCCAATTGACATCTTTGTAAAAGTCAAGACACTTGACACGCTTAATGCTCGAACGCCTCTTGTGATTGCGTATGAGACAGGCTTTGAAGAATTGGCGTAGAGGTGCTGACACGTTGGGCAAACGGTTTGTCATGAGTCGAAACGAATTTAGCCAATCCTCTACTTTAACGTGACCGTACATGATGGTGGCTACGAGAACACCCAGGCTCCAAACATCCGCTTTCGTCGTGATTTCTACCTGATTTTTTATCTCAGGTGCCATGAAGAGGGGAGTTCCGCTGAAGTCCGTCTTCCTAGGTGGTCCTGTCACCCGAGTCATGTCGTAGGAATGGTCGAAATCGGAGATAAGCAGATGCCCAGAATCGGCAATGAGCATATTGGTGGGCTTGACATCTAAGTGGACGATACGCATGGCATGAAGATGCTCCAGACCACATATAATCTCGCAGCTATAGAATCGTGCGTCGTTCTCATTGAGAAAGCCCAAGTTGAGGATGAGACCCAGCAAATCAAATCCACTTCCTTTCTGAAGCACAAAGGCGGGAGCCCCATGTATTCGAAGGCTCTGTAATAGAGTGATTAGAAACGGTGATTGTCTGCCTTCTAGAGCAAGTCGTACCAAAATATCATGCTCTCGAAGGGCACAGTCTACGGCAGAGCTATCTTGCAAATAGAAGCGTTTTAGTGCCCAAGTCGTGCGAGTAGTCTTGTCACCTGCCTGTGGGTAGGCTACTTCATAGACAATGGAGTAAGATCCACGACATATGAACTTCACTACATCAAACGTCTTGCGTTCCATGCTGTAAACCACAGCTGACTGAGTGGTATGTCTGCTGACTGACCCCAGGGGCTGACACCACTGTTGTGAGCAGATTAGTATGAGCCAATCAAATCGGATCTGCTTTGCATTGGTTCGTTGCAAACATGACAACTCCACGAGACTGCTCTAAGAATGGCTGAAACAGACATATCGGGGCGAAAAGTTTGACATCTAATTTGGGTGATTTTGTTGCAAAATATCACGTGTGCCGCACGCATCGACATCGGTGATAAAGATTACAATGTGAGGCGTGACATTCACATTAGCGCCTAAATCTGCTTATCCATTGATTAGAGCCCATGTTTAATATTGATCAACAGATCGACAGCTAGTCAAATGGGAGGCCTACTTAGAGTGAGGTAAGGAATGGATACGGTGGCGCAGCTGTGTGAATCGCTTTACTCCATCCCTTGTCATGCGCAGTCCCTTCTACGTAATGTTACCGCCTCCGGGATGAACTTGAATGTAGTGCTTCTCTTACCAGAGAGCATTTTAAAATGCTTACAAAGACAAGTTTAAGCAACGAAAATGCATGACGTTAATTTAGCTGTGGCTCTAGCGGCTGTGAATAAATGGTAGGTAAGAGCAGACGGTTGAGGCATTTTGATGTGATAGAGCCATACGAAGTCAGGTTTAGTACGTCAGTAGGGGAATAAACACCACCCCCTTTTGGTGTCCTATTCAGACGTGAGGAAAGCATGATTTCCATGAAAAAAAATCACGCAGTGGACGCGTAATGATAGGGCGATTGTACACTCCTCCGAATACGCATTTATGTGATAGCTGTAATGTAGACCTGTTAAACATATCGCCACTCCCCTTTGACTTATCAATGGAATAGTGAGTCTGCTCTACCACCCTGTGTGCCTTTTTCGGAAGGGACCGTAGAGATTATCACATCTGAACACATCGTTGCTCTTGCTATCCCACATTAACCGTTAGCCTCCTTACCTGCAGTTTATCATCATGTTGGCTGAGAGAAAATAAAGTCCAAATTAATTTATATTCTGGATTTGACGAATGAATTGGTGGCGCCAAGTGCATCAAATCGGGAGGGAGGTCGACAGAGTACTGAGAATAGGGAATAGCTGGGGTGCTATCACACAGCTCAGTGAGCCATGCTGTCGGAATGCCGAAATAATCAAGTCGCCTCCCCGTGCCCAAGTCAGAGTGGATTACAACACAGGGAAATGTGACCACCGCTGTTTCGTCAGGTCATCTGATGTGAATGCCGACTTCTGATTGGACGGTCTCACTTATGTTACAATAGATGGAATTATATCGCTTAGGCGTCACAATCTAGCGATTAGAATTGTCCAGATGTCACGTAACTAGGTAGGTGTAGCTCTGTGAGTTGTCCTTTCATGTCGACACGATAAATGCCTGAACATTCAACTCTTTGGCCTTGCAGACTTCCCATGCGCTACCCTACTAGGCATGACATGTTTTATGAAACACTTTCCAAAACTCCGCTGCTGTTAGGCGTATTCTTTGCAAACAGAGCTTTCTCGTGCAGCTTGCACTGCACATCACCAATGTGTCCTTATTACAGCATTCTTCTACCGCCTGCGAATTCACGGACCACTCACCTTGTGCTGCACGAAGGTAGCGGGCCAGATCGTCTTAACGACGTGCCTAATAATATTGCAGGATTTGACTCCTGTGAAATTGTTTGTGGTCTGCAATGCTTTCATGATATGCGCATCGTTCACGTGGACGCCACACGCATGAACGTCCTCCTCTCGGTTTTGGATCATGTCGTCATCACTGCCTTTGACCGGTCAAATGATGTGTCAGGGAGGAGGAGACCTCCAGGAGTGCACAACTTTCCATTTCGGCACTCCAAATAGGCGACTGAATGGAAACAAAAACAGAGACGAATGTGTGAGTATGTGGATTGCAGCCTTCCTGATGTCCCACATTTTGGCTAGGTCACTTGGAACAGACTGCATAAATAAGGCCGAGTGAATGAGTTGTTTAAGATCAGGTCCCCATTGAATCAGTAACATGACAAACATCTCAAACCTTGTGCACAATTAACAGGTCCTTGCAGACATTGTGATAGGATAGATTCTTGATTTCCATCCTATTGTCAACCACGAAAAAGTGACGGGTTGCACAATGCAGCCACTTTATCTGCCCTCTCAACTAACGTTTGACACCAACATAAATGACTTCTTAGATAAGCAAATCTACCGCCTTGTCACAACATAAAATTGCTTGGTCTGAAGGGTCTGAAGTGTAATGGGTGCCGGTGCAGCCTAAGGCACATGAAAATGCGGTGTGGGCGAAGCTCACACCCATCAACCACAGCACTTTTGCAGAAAAATCATTGATTTGCATTCGACGTGATCTCGTCACCCACTTTCATGCAAGGTGCTTCATGAACCACGATTTGGCACCCTCGATAAATGACATCCACCTTCTGCCTGGTGGAATAGTGAAGTGAAAAACGAACCCCCAGTGAACCCAACTCAACCCCAACTACGAATGGGATTCCTACTGACGCGTTGGATGTCATGCGCATTCGAGGAGGTACGCGTGCGAGAATTCGTCGGTCTCCAACTCTGTGCCCTGCCGTCCCATCGTAATGTATTGAATTAGAGGATGGGAGAAGAATATCCTCTCCCCTGTGCGACCGCAAGCAGATTTGGTGGAGTCAGCGAGAGTGGTGGAGATAATGCGCGTTGAAGAGCGCGAAGCACTCCATGATGTGGAAGTAATTCACGCGTACCCTTTGCGGGTGTCGTCGCCTTCTTCCTCGTGTGTGCTGCTTGCTGGTCAACTGATTGAATAGATCCCAATTTAATGTTGTGCTGTGCGGATGCCTTCATTTGTGGGTGGCGCGATCTGTTCCAAACAGGAACACGATGTGATCGACGTGCGTGGAAGATGGTCGGTCATGCCGTTATTCAGGCTTTTCAGAACCCAGAAATGCTCCCTTTAACACTTACTCCCACCTGAACACAATCTTGCAGTTAGCGCTTGTTTTGACCAGCATTTTCTCTGCTTGAGAGATGGAAACAGAAAAGGTGAAGCAGTTGGGCAGCTGGCTTTTGGTCTTAATTGGATTCAAATGGTTGGATTCGCGTTTGGGGTAGGCGAAATTCGTCTGCATTTGGTCATCTGTAGTTTCAATGTACCCCTCACCAAGACTATATTTGGTCATTCGAATCGCACAATTTGGCACTTGGACACGAAGCAAACCTTTATATAGTAGGTGCATCAGATCTCTGGTGTGGAAGTATCTTGGTAGAAATGGTAAGGTGTTTAATCGTCGTGATCAACAATGCTCCACCCTTTAAGTGTTAAGTGAACTCACCCGTGTGATGCATCGACAACTTGCTGTAGTTGCTCGACTTCCGTAATTTGTGAGAGAACGATAAAAATTGAAGCGTTTGAACTTTAATGTCTACTAGGTGTAAGTGGGCAAATCGGTTTGAAATGAGCGTAGTGTAACTGCTACCACCCGTGCTTAATTAAGTAGCCAGTTTGCGCAACATTGTCGCGGTGACATTTAAAGTTGCTCTAAGACCATTCACATGTGATTGGTCATTTTGGCATCTGATTGAGTAAATGTGTGACAACAATACCTACCACAGAGGCCACAACGAAGGATGACCTCGTCAGGACATTGAATTCTCCAACCAGTTACAAAGCCCATCAACGTCATTTCCTACCATAGCGATTGAAGTCATTTAAATGGCGAACAAACTTTTCTCCGTCTTAAAGGATCCCTCTCATTTGCACTAATTTCTGCCCATCATATTGAGGCTACTCGTTGTCCATTGTTATTCTCTCATGTCCTCAACATTATGCACTCTGCACCGACTTGTGCATTTGGAAGCAAGTCACTATGTTTCGGCAGTTGGTAAGCCCCAACGCATTTGCCCTTTTGCGCATTCTCAGTTCCGCATTGTCAAAGCTACTTTACTTGGCTCATGCTGAAGAACATGTGCCCTCCCAACTATACCCCACTTCCTTCTATATGCATATCTGACAACCTCGAGGTTGCATGTGGGCAACTTTCATGTCTCATGAAACGTCGGCTGTACGATGTGCAGCATGCTGGTGTTAGCATAAAAACGACGCTTTTTGCTTCACTTTGAGTAGCAGTGGGGAGAAGTAGTGGAGACTTGAGTACAAGTGGAGCCATTACAGCATATCAAGAGGCTTCCATGATCAATCCCTGACATATGCCTCAAAACGACAAGGAATTCAGCGAATGCTTGCTATTTGTATGGTGCACGAAGCGGTCTACTGCTGAGCCGACTGAAGTGTGGTGACTGTAAAGAGGCCATCCAAATAACGTGCATGAGTCCCTTACGGTAAGGGACGACTAGTCCCTTGGATGCAGTCCTTAAATGCCTCTGGCTTTCGTCGTTCGGATGCTTCCTCCTAACTCTATCAGTAAATTTAACCGCATTTTCTACCCCTATCTTTCCTGCTATGTTGTTCCTACCTTGGTTTTCAGGAGGAAGCAGTAGCGCTTCTTCATAACCGCGGAAGCATTACCTTTCATGGACTTCTCAATGCTCACTAAATACGCAAAAGTGCACTTTGCGGAATGCTGAATAGCATTTGAAAGGGATCGTTTGAGTGCAGCGTTGACTGTTAGTGACATCTACTTTTCCGCCAAAAAGCCTAGTTTAGCAGCCGAAAAGTGTCATCCGCTTGACTGTAATGTCTCTAAATTGCGCTAAAATGCGAGTGCCCTCAGTGTTAACGCATGAATTCCCTTCATAAGTGAGTTCATTGTTTAAATGGAAACGAAGATGCTTTCACTGATTTAAACCGCCAGACGGCTCGTATTCAACCCAGGAGCAGCGTGAAGTCCAGAATCAAAAACCGTAATAAGCAAGTATGATGCCAGGCTGCTATTGAATTCCATCAAACCGAAGGGCGAACTCCTTGATGCGAAACACTTCCTTCTATGCAGTCATTGTTCTCCACACTGCAGCTATTACCTAGCACATGTGTCTGCCCACCTGCTTGCTGTTACTATTCCCAGTCAGAGGGTTTGCTGCTGCAGGCTGTGGACTTCATAGCATCCCCTTACTTTCCTGCAAGTTCAACACCATCAACATCACTACTGCTTGGAATCCCAACGATCTTCCATTACCAAGTCCAACTGCACAACCGGATAGCCGCACCTTTATATAACAGTGTCATTAGCGATGCTTGTAGCCCAAACGCTGAGCCCGGATTCTTCGGAAAGAGAAGTGAGTGTTAATGAGTGACTGCTTCAAAAATGTCTCCAGTCGCCTCTCAGGCAAACTCTGCTGTAATCGGTTGGGTGGCATAAAGACTAATGTATTCGTGACGAATTCAATGGTAGCCCAAGCAATGAATAGTTAAAGCAGTGCAGATATAAGCATTTCAGTGATCGACTGTTTCAGTATTTGCAGCCACTTGCATTAATTTTCCCACAAAATTCGTTTTAAGGTGTTAAACGATTTTCAGTTGGCATGCAGTACTTTCCTGGATGAAACATATGGCGGCAGGTTGGGCTGTGGGATCGCACTGCCGAATAGGCGAAGGCAAATATCAAGGAATCATGCACCTCAAGCTCATGAGCGGGTGAAATTATTAGGTTCGTCAAGCGCCTTGAGCTGAGGCAGAGATTTGGGTTCGGTAATAACTAGACTCTAATTACTTCTGTTCAAACGCGTTCAGAAGTGTCGCTGCCTGATTTCGCCTTCTTAGACTTAGCCTCACTAAATGACAGCTCCACTCAGTGTGCCGTATTTGTGCCTTCCCCGCACACTCGATAATTAAAATCTAACGAGAAACACTCTTGTTGCTTCATTTTATCAATGCGTTTACAATTTACTGAATCAAGACCCCTTCGTAAGGAGCTATCTCTCCAAAGTCGGTTGCCGATCCACATCCCCAATTAAAACGTTTCGCTTCAAGCGGGATTTATTGCATTTCCGACAAGCATCGCAGAAGCAGTGCAGGTTACAGTGCCCTTTGATCACAGAAAATGAGCGCTTGAAATTCAACTAAGATCATTATGCACGAGTTACCCAACTTCATGGGCATTTCGGACTGGGGGTGGATTCTCTCAAGTTAGCCATTCTCCGCTGTCAGCATCGCCTCTGCCAATTATTCCTCCCACAGCCTTCATCATCTTCCTTTCACAATGCGTTTCGTGCCCACCCATATCAGGAGAATCAAATAAACTTTCATCAGAGCTCGTCAGCCTCGCTCGATCACGACGAAGACCTTTAGGCTATTCACTTGTGTCCTTGGCCGCACTATGAAGCAGAGACGATGTGGCATGAGAAATGCGCATCACGGATGGAAGTATTGCGTTACAGCTGCAGTCACCAAGTCACATTCAACATGCAAGTGCATGCGCACAGTGATGCACCATGATTGGTGATTCGAACGCGGAAAATGTGGATTCCACCATCAGCAGAATTACACTTTTGGGGTAACGAGGCAAATCTGACTTCTGTGAATGCTTGATTTACCTGCTGGCTGCCTGGAGGTTCCTCAAGGCTAGTACGAGGACCACTCCAGAATGTCTTGCATCCCACCCCATGTTCGCCATCACAGTTAGTATCGCTGCAGGTGACATAAAGGGTCGCTTAAAATTCATTCAATGCATTCGGTTTCTACATCTCCCCGCTGTCTGCTATGCTAGCGAGTTGGCGACTGTGGTGTAACAGACACTGCCGAGACAACAATTTCATCTCTTCCAACTTGCTAAAATGGAGCTATTGCTGAACGATTCCCAAAATAATAGAGAGTGACCATGTCAGTGACTCAAGAACGACCGGGAGCCAAAACACGTGAGTGAACTCTCGAAAAAAAAATATGTGTGAGGAATGCTCGGTGAACCCAAAACTTGCGATACATTCTGTCTACTCCTGATTTGTTTGGCTGGGTGAAATAGCAGAGTGGATTGAGAAAGCTGTTGAGTTGACAGATTCATAATGGTGTGTTAGCCAAATCGCTTCACTTTCTTGCAAGGTTTGGTGAAAAGGGAGGCCAATAAACTACACATATCACTTTCAGAAGAGACAAAATGGGGCTAGTGTGCTATGCTCTGGTATAAATTTCCTATATACTGAGCTATGGGAGGTAAGAGAGGCTTAACAGAGCCCAATCCCCAATTTACAAAAGGTGAGGTGGCGCAGCTCCTGTGGTTTCGGTGATCATGGCTATCCGATTGACCACACGACTGAACGACAATGGGTTAGCCACTCGAACATGTCTGATGCGTTCAGTAACATTGCATGAAGTCAGGAAACGCGATTTGACTGACCTCATCGGCAGGCCATGTAATCAGTCAACCGACTGATCGCTTTAAACATTATCAACCAACAAGCGTTTCATTGCTAACAGGATGCGGAGGAAATGACCTCACTTCCCACTCAACTACCACACTATGAATCACATAATTACGTAACCTATTTGTGTGATTTCCACAAAGATTGCATTACGTGCCATTGCTTCCGACAATCAGCATCCAAAATAGAAAGAGCTTATCTAATAAGCAGCCCTTATAATATAGTTCCGCCAGTTGCCTTGGACAAAGAACTCGAATTCATTCTCGATTGTTACCTGGAAGATGAGTACTTTCCAGCACCAACCACACGATTGGACTGCATCAAATATTATAACAGAGTGAGTACGAACGCACGAACATCCAAATGCGCAACAATGTCAGCAGAGTCTTTCTCAGATGCCCTGATGTCATGTTGTTGCCTTAATCACTGAAGAACCTAGCTTCCATTTGCAATAAATTGAGAGACGCCCAACTCCTGAATTGGCTGCTGTAAATAACTCGGTGCTCACTTCTTCACACCCGTTCCTATCTTCTTTGCAACTCGTGGACCGGCCAACTAAAGACATTCCTTTATGGCACTGCCCATTGTCGAGTTCAAGTTGTGGAAGCAATGCTGGCGAAACAAACGTTAAAATCGTAGGCAGCAGCGGCGATCTGAATTAGCCTATTGGAAAGGTCATTGCGAAGACAAATGAAGGGAGGAAAGTGCGCAGTGTAGTGTTCCACAAATACATGACAGGGGCATGGGGCAGAGGCGTCAACCTCCACGAACATTTAATACACAGCGTACGCCAGCGGCGACAATTCTCTTCAAACTCACTTATACCGACGCTGTTTTTTACTCACCCCAACCTCAGGTCGCTTCGTCTCATTGTTATTACTGGAAGGAAGTCTTCAAATTAGCACTAGCGTTTTTGTCCCAAAATAATTTTGCTAATCACGACTTGATCTCATTCGGTAAATTGCTAATCAGAGTGAGTCGCAATTTCAATGCCTTTCGAATGATGGAAAAGAACATGGAACAGGAATACCCTGATCTATTTCAAGCATCACTTTGTTCATGGGCAAGTGTAGGTGCCATTAGTGTTGACGCCAACCCTCAGCCAATCCTTTCGCTTAGCGCTTGACTTCTGACAAAACCGCTCCTTGTGATTGGCCTGCAATGCCACGCGCAAGAGCCTTGCTCCCCACTGCACCAATGGAGCGACAGGCGACAGACAGACAGACAGACAGACAGACAGACAGACGGACAGACAGACAGACGGACAGACAGACACAGTGCTGGGTGCCATGTCGAGCTAACAATCATCTTAGTATGGACCGTGCATTTGGAATGCAATTGAGGAAAGGACACAATTTCAATGAAGAGCAAACTGGCTGTTGCTTGAGCCTTCCCTCAGCACGTTGTTGAACATTTCTGACACTTTGCGGCAACCTGCATAATGGTCACGGCCTTCACATGCAGAGAAGGTTCTATCCTGGCAACTTGGGTCCAGAGTGGGAACTCCTAAATGGAGAAGAAGGAAACAAAGTTACTGCTGCCCCATCGCATATTTACAAGCAACAATTACCCCTGGATCTAACGCGATTGTGTGAGGCAATTTTCGCCAGTTCAATCGAGATGTTTGAAGTTTTATCAACTCCATGTATTAAGTGCCATCGCATCAAATCATAACGCTGCCTCCTGTGCTCCTGCTTGCAAGCTCTTATGCCAGAAGAGAACCTCTGTCTACCTAGTGTCAGCCAAAGAGGGAATCGAGTCGGCGAAAAAAATAAAAGCAATCCAAATTTAAAATCGCTTTCCCACTTCTGTATTTCTAGTGAGACAGAAATCACACAGGGACAAGCACAAACAGAACATTGCGAGTGTTGGTGGTAGTAATATCTGTGGTGAGGGAGTCACGCATCGGTGGAGACAACTATCATTTATTCACCGGCAGCAATTCCAGCACGATGAAAGCGAAATTTTGCCAGAATGTGGGTCAACCTTCATCAATAACTAAGCCTTTGCTCATCTTCGAAAAAGAATTAATAATAACAATTCCTCTGTAAAGACTTTCAACCCTACATACGCTATAATAAAAATACGGAGGCGACGAGACGAGTTCTTAGTCTGTAAAGTGGCTAAGTGGGCGCGAAAATGGCTGATTTAGATTAGTGGCATGGACGAATCACTAATAGGCCCAGAATGGTCCTCCATGTAACGCATGGGTTGGAGACACATCCTCGTGGTTAGTTATAGCGTAGAATTAGATTTGAAATGCCAAACGGCTGCAAAATGCGGCTGCTTAAAAGCGGTGTCCAGCTGCTTATGTCATTTGTTAAGAGAATTAAACTCTTAGTAGACGATGAATGTGGAGAGGAAGGGAGAGAATACCAAACAGCGAATTGGCAAAGTGTCATCGAGGCAAACCGCAGCTGGCGTAATGGCGCAGCGTGCAACCCACAAACTCAGGCAATGCAAGATTAACTGCATTACAAGCCTTTCTGCCACGATTTAATCATAGTTTGGGGTTGAAGAGCGAAAGGGAAAGTGCACACAGTCCTTATGTGAGGCAGGCTTGAACTGGCATCTCTCTCTTGATCCATCTGGTTCCCAACGGTCGCAATTCATGAACCTACGCATGCGCACCATCATCCGTCCCCGTCACGAAATGAAATGAAATGTATTACCATTTGCAGCCTGCTTGCCACCTTCACTTTATGCGATATCCTCTCTGCCACAATGAGTAGCGGTTTCACGGAACCATATTATCGTGCAGAAGGCAGCTGATTAGTGCCATTGAAAGGCTATCCGCCACATTTCCAAGTGTAACACTTGTAACCATCCTACCGCTACCACCATCAGTCTCCATACCAAAAAAGTTGCTTTGGCTTCATACCAGCATTCGTCCTTTCTTCTGCTCCTTGCCCACAGCCACGCCAACATCGAGAATTGGACAACCAGGTCAAAGTCACACCATCTAGTGCAGCCACACCGACAAGACTGACGCACTGCTAGCCATCTCACCTTATCACTGATGTCTGTAACGCGCTAACCAATGTCATCCCACCCGACTAGGATAATTCTGTTCTCATTTTGATGAGGCGACTTGTAAACCTCAACATGCCAATGATACCACTTGCTATCAGTACTATAACAAGGTGCACTTTAAGGCATGACAAGGACACTTCAATCTCGCAACAATAGGGGTTTCAATCAAAGTGCAAGCCTTGATTCGCGTGTTTTCAGGGGTCCAAATTCCCTCTCATCTCCTTATTTTCCCGCCACCTTGATCTTGAAAAGAAAATGAGATCACGACTGGCACTGCTGTCGGAGTAGCAGAGAAATTTTGCGTCTCCTTTCAGGCGATTTCATGCCTACAGCCTCTTACTTACAGAGGTTTGTCAATGTGCGGTCGGCTTCTTCTGATCGCAATCTTCATTATTCATCCACCGAAAACATCCTCCTCGGAACAGTTCATTAGGTTTGCTAACTACTGCAGTCACGCATATGCGTAACTATGGCCGAATGCGGCATCGCGACGGTTTCGCTATCAGTAATGAATAGTTGCAGCTGCACCAAATCATATAAATCCAGCCAACTAGTCCAAAGCAAAGCAATGGAATGGGTGCAGAAATTTTGCTCCAGACAAGATGTGTTTACACTAGCCCAAGGGCAGTTATCTTGTCAGTTTGTAGCACATTTGACCACAAACAAGTGCATTGGTGGCTTTTCCTCCATGATCCGTTTTACTCCCTCTACAGGCATCTATGTGAAAGAGGACTTTGTTTCCGCTTCACTGTGCAGAGTTGCATCAACAGGAGATCCCAGGGTTTGAAAATTAGGCAGAGTTGGCAAAGGGACCGCAGTAAGTCATTGCAGCTATCCACGCGTCGTGTCACCTAGCCACGTCCTTCACCAATTCATCGGTGTGTAATAACTGCGGTAATAACTCCCATGCATTGGGAAGAGGGGATTGCAAACTGAATGAGTTATCGCTTCAGGGATGCCACATGAAGCCATCCCCCACACTCTCCTCACATGGCCTGCACAAGTGAGCTGTTCGTGATATTCGGCCTACCTCAGTCCTACAGCGTGGTGTCAGGAGAGCAGCCACCTCATCCTCACCTTGTGGGTCATGTATCGCCAATGACGGCAGACAACAACTCAGTCCCCAAGGCGATTCTAACTATCCACACTCATCATCTCGCTGATGCACTACGCATAGCCTCATACCACTTGAGCAACTATGGACGGAAGGCAACGTCCCAACTACCAGCCACTCACTTGTGCAGAAAGGCTGTGATTTGAAAATTTCACAATAAAACGAAATTTTACACTTAGAGATCCTAATCACTCATTGGGAAATGGAGTAGAAGTAGCTAATGCATTCGACACATGTCGCAGCTATAACTTGGTCACTGAAGTGCGAACCGATTCAGGAAGACAAAAGCACTTGAGGAAGAGTAAATCGGACAGCCCCAGTTTCTTTGAGGCACATTTGATAGTCAAAGCAACTCCTCGTCGATAGTCTTCCAAACCGTGAACTGTGGAGGGATTGTTGGCGGATGCTGGCCTCTATTGCAGGTGAAACCCACGCTCTACTTCTAACCACGATTATCACAAACGTGCGGCCCAATCACAATTGCGCATAAAAACACGAGTTGCAGCAAATCCATGCTGCGAGAGATATCGATTCACCTACCAAACCAAAGGTCATGCGCAAATCATTTAGAGCAGTTTGAGGTGTGCACGTCGTCGCTACCGTTGTACCAATGGTCCAAACCTAGACTTGAAGGCATCACAAGAATCAAGGCTGAAGTTTAATAAAATCCAAAACACACAGTGGTATAGTTTAGCCAATCGGTCGACAAGTTGTGTAGCTTCTACAATGATTGGGAGGCGTCATAGCAGCAAGGAAACCAGCATCGCATTTGGAGTGTTCTACATTGCAGACATCTCCTACATTTGATTTTACTTGCAGCCACACGGCCATCCATGCATTAAACCACTCAATCCTACATGCTGCCTTAAGATTGCACTAACAAGCAAAGCAGACGCACACTTACCACACAGGCAATTCAACGGCCTATTCTAAGGAACACCAACAAGATCAACCTGCCAGGCACGACCCTCATGCCTACATATCAGCTCACCTTTTCCATACTGTGTACCCAGTCATTCGTCTATTTATTCTTCGAAACAAATAATTTGACGAAGGACTTGATGCTTGACAAGACATATTCGGCCTACCTCAGTCCTACAGCGTGGTGTCAGGAGAGCAGCCACCTCATCCTCACCTTGTGGGTCATGTATCGCCAATGACGGCAGACAACAACTCAGTCCCCAAGGCGATTCTAACTATCCACACTCATCATCTCGCTGATGCACTACGCATAGCCTCATACCACTTGAGCAACTATGGACGGAAGGCAACGTCCCAACTACCAGCCACTCACTTGTGCAGAAAGGCTGTGATTTGAAAATTTCACAATAAAACGAAATTTTACACTTAGAGATCCTAATCACTCATTGGGAAATGGAGTAGAAGTAGCTAATGCATTCGACACATGTCGCAGCTATAACTTGGTCACTGAAGTGCGAACCGATTCAGGAAGACAAAAGCACTTGAGGAAGAGTAAATCGGACAGCCCCAGTTTCTTTGAGGCACATTTGATAGTCAAAGCAACTCCTCGTCGATAGTCTTCCAAACCGTGAACTGTGGAGGGATTGTTGGCGGATGCTGGCCTCTATTGCAGGTGAAACCCACGCTCTACTTCTAACCACGATTATCACAAACGTGCGGCCCAATCACAATTGCGCATAAAAACACGAGTTGCAGCAAATCCATGCTGCGAGAGATATCGATTCACCTACCAAACCAAAGGTCATGCGCAAATCATTTAGAGCAGTTTGAGGTGTGCACGTCGTCGCTACCGTTGTACCAATGGTCCAAACCTAGACTTGAAGGCATCACAAGAATCAAGGCTGAAGTTTAATAAAATCCAAAACACACAGTGGTATAGTTTAGCCAATCGGTCGACAAGTTGTGTAGCTTCTACAATGATTGGGAGGCGTCATAGCAGCAAGGAAACCAGCATCGCATTTGGAGTGTTCTACATTGCAGACATCTCCTACATTTGATTTTACTTGCAGCCACACGGCCATCCATGCATTAAACCACTCAATCCTACATGCTGCCTTAAGATTGCACTAACAAGCAAAGCAGACGCACACTTACCACACAGGCAATTCAACGGCCTATTCTAAGGAACACCAACAAGATCAACCTGCCAGGCACGACCCTCATGCCTACATATCAGCTCACCTTTTCCATACTGTGTACCCAGTCATTCGTCTATTTATTCTTCGAAACAAATAATTTGACGAAGGACTTGATGCTTGACAAGACACGATAATGCGCCTATGTTGGACCTCACAATCTTTACATCAACCGCTGACTGGTTCAAGAGCGCTTCCAATTTCAGCACCAGCTACTCTGGCATGGAGGCAAACTTCCTCGTCCACAACTGGGACGAGGATGCAGACAGCGCCTTGGATCTCTCGAAGCGCCATCGAAGGCTCGATGGAATCCCTTCGAGTGCAAGTCGGTGCATAACTACACCCCAATCAACCTTCGTCAACTTGGGATAGCACTTCTGCATGCCGAATCCGATTGTGGGAATAGCAGCGTGGAGGACCCGAATAAGCAGCAGAAATCCAATGTGGACTTGATAAGCTCTCACTATTCGCATCAGACTGCACGCTTTCGACTCGACCCCTCCATTGAACCGCCTCTTTGCCCTTGTTCTCTCAACTTCGGCACTGTGAGCACCCGACCACACCCATAGCAGGCGTGGAAAGCACCAACACAGCGATTCCTCCTCAGTTGGAGCAAGATACAGCACCCTGGGCACCATTGAGGAGGTCGTTAATGCAGACTCACGAAGCTGATCTCCCAATCCACCTTGTTGCTGCCCCAGCCATCCCGCCCAAAACCGTCCTACCACTCACTCCGACCGCCATCACCCAACTCATCCCATCCTTCTTCATTGCTATCTAACGCTACAATAACTATTCGCCCACACTCCCTTCCCATTCACCTCAACTCCTAACGACAAAGGGATAATGCTTCCTACTTAGCAACAAGCACGCTTGTAATTGTGACGGTATCAAAAGCTCACAACTAGTTGGAATAATGAAAAGTCAGATAGGGGTTAGAGCGGAGAGATTAACGGCGACCGGTAAATCGATGAACGTGTCGACATGATGGCAAGTTTTAACCAGAGACATTGTAACTCGCTTTTCGCCCTTTGCAAACTCTCACGAGGCGCCAACACCTGACACACCCACGCACCTGTCAACACCGAAGAAGGCACTATCCTTGGCTCAATAAGCCTACAGCAATGCCACCTGTCAGAGCTGAATAGATTTTACGGCAAAAAGGTGGAACACTGAAATTACCATCTTATCCGGGGCTTCCCTCACTTTCTTCATCCACACCCAAGTCACTCTCGGCAAGGCGGACCAAGGCGTCGAATCGTTTAGCAAAAGCGGGCGGATATATGTCAACTGGGAGGCTAACGCACTCTCCTCCGACTGCAGGCAGCAATTCTTCATCAAGGTCAGCAAAGTAGGGATGCAAAAGAGCCTGCTGCGCATCTATCCGGGATGACGGGTCGTAGAGGAGAAGCGCCTACATTTAAATGATGTGATAACCGCATGCAAATAATCGCCTCCCATTTCATGCACAACAAAGCAATGCTTAAACTTGGCAAATATCGTCTCATGAGTAGGTTGTAACGACTAATGGAAGCAACGATGAGCTTAGGAGGATATTGGTGACAATGGGAAGCAAAGAAAGGAAGGAAGGAAGAAAGGACGGAACGCAGCGGTCACTCACTGTCAACAAATCCAGACCCTCTGCATCAAGTGCACGCACAATCTTCTCTTCAGAGCTAAGTCTGTCGGTGTGCCAAGATGGAAAAGACTGCAGATTATATTCACGCAGCTTTGCAACGCCTGGCCAACTCTCCTCCGTCGGTACCCCCTTCATCCGGAATATGCGGAAGAGTTGATCGATCTCGGAGTCACCGCGAAACAGCGCGGCTCCTGTGGCTACTTCTGCGAACACACAACCCATAGACCACATGTCAACACCGAAACAGTAGACAGTTGCACCCAGGAGAAGCTCAGGAGGACGATACCACAAAGTGACCACCTACAACATTTAGACATCAGTCAGACAAGTTCGTTAAGCGCTATCAGAAATGAAGACTTTACCTCTTCACTCAACGCGCGAGACGAGTGATCGAAGGGCCTGGCCAATCCAAAGTCAGCCAGCTTAACAATATTTCTACTAGCATCAACCAAAACGTTTGAGGGCTTTAAGTCTCGGTGGATAATGCCCCTCACGTGGCAATGCTGCAGAGCTTGCAGCATTTGGTACGTGAACGACTACATAACAAGTAAGCAAAAGCCAAGTCCTGCTTTGACAACTCCTGGAGGTAATCCACACTCCTTACAGGTGAGATGCAAATGCCGTTGGAGATCCACAGGCAAATATTCAAAAATTAGGTACAGCTGACTGCGATCATAGATAACTTGTTCTAAACTGGGAAAAGTCGTGCACCTTTCGGACTTACGTCACAATGTTAGGGTGTCTCAATTCTCTAAGAGCTGCGATTTCCCTGATAATACGCGAGGGAACACCATTGCCAAATCTCGCAAGCCTGATGCGTTTCATGGCCTTGAGTTGCCCCGACTTCCGACTGAGACATTTGTATACAGTCCCAGACACACCTAGAATCATAAAGCAGCTGCACTTGTCTAACCTTCGCCAATTCTTCCGAGTCTGGTAAAAGTAGAAAGAACGCAATCCGACATCACCGCGAAGTACGCAGAAAGAAGTTGAAATCGACTTAGATGGTGGTAGGGCAATTGAAGGTCGTCGAATTGTCATTTCAAACACAGTAGTCCATAAAACTGCTTGGACTCCTTTAATTGCGTAACGGGTGGGGCATTTAGACAAAGCGCTATTTATACGGGACGATTTCAGGATGAACTAACTTCAGATCACACCTAAGGGAGACCTTCAAATCCGATTGCCATTAGGCGAACTACTTCCAGTCTGCAAAGGTATCCCATTATTCAGCCACCATTATTGATGTGACATGACTTAATTTCACTGTACTGGTCTTTCTTAGCCAACTAAATGCTTTGTTGAAACACGTGAACTGAATGCAGTTAAGCCTCATCAGATTCTAAAAACATTTGCTAAGGACTTGGGTGAATAAACCTTGCCTTCATTTGCAATTCTGACTTCATTCGAAGGTCTCCGGTTTAAGTTTGGTTTTCTACGAGTATAAAATGAAAACACATATAGTTAGAAACCAAAAATATACTTGCCTCTATTTTTTCCTTAAGGTTTGTAAAACTGTTGGAAAAGACCAACCAAACTTAAAACGCTACCAACTCTTAACAGGCAGGGTACAAATTTTTTCCTTTGGTTACGAATGTAGCGTCCCGAGGCTCCCCTTAAGGTAAAAGAAGGCGCAGTACTAGGGCAGAATATATATATTCCGGGAACAGAGGGCTTGGGGGCTGTTGGCACGGCCCGGAGGCCGACCAACCGGCTAGAACAAGATGGCCACCCAAGTGACCTAAACCGGTAGTTCGAACAAACAAAGTATTACACAGCCCCTCTCTTCTTTCGAGCGTCGTCCCCGACGCTCCCCTTCGTCCGCCTCCCGTGTCAGCCATCACAACGTAATCAGTGCTGCGAGAAGCACCCACGAGCTAACCGTCCCAGTCGTCGAGGTTCGAACGCATGTGTTCCTGTAGTGCCATCAATTCCGCGTAGCACTCAGTGCAGCAAATGCGCGCCTCTTGGCCCTCCTCTGGGCTTGGAGTCCACGGCTAGTGTCGCTTCAGTTGTTAATAGCTTCCCTGTCGAACACGAGGGCGAGGGAGATGTCGAAGATGAACGTCGATCTCGGCCCTTCTGTTACGAGATACCAGTGGTTCTCCCCTCCGTAGCACGTGTACTTCTTTCACAACGCCGACGTTTGCCAGAAGCGGCATGGAGCAGGATAAAATCCATCGAAGTCGGGTCCGCTTTCCGCTGCCACCAATGTAGCGTCCCGAGGCTCCCCTTAAGGTAAAAGAAGGCGCAGTACTAGGGCAAAATATGTATATTCCGGGAACAGAGGGCTTGGGGGCTGTTGGCACGGCCCGGAGGCCGACCAACCGGCTAGAACAAGATGGCCACCCAAGTGACCTAAACCGGTAGTTCGAACAAACAAAGTATTACAAAAAAGCTTATTAGTTTTGGGAACGCACTTGTATTTATAATTCAAATACTCTAATTGTGCAATTGATAATACGAGTGAACAACTCTAAAGGGTTTTTAGGACCAATACTGTTTTAAATGATCGACCTACTAACATCATCTGGTAGGTCGCAGTATTGTTTGACGCCCTCGTTTCTGGGTGTTTTCGGATTTTCTCGATCATGTGGCTTTTGGTTTCTTCCGACTCGGAACAGCTGGCGAGGGTGTGACAAAAACAGCTACTGGATTATTCTAGGTGCATATGGGGTTGTTTAAAAGTGTCCCAATCGGAAGTCGGAACAACTTAAAGCCATGAATCGAATTAGACTTGGGAGGTTGGGTCATGGTGCCCATCTATCTTGGGACGGGGGTAATCCTTTGGTTGCCCATTTACAACGGAGATGCGAAAAGCAGGTATGAATTTCTAGAAAGGCCATCGAATGCACGAAGGAGTGCCTTGGGTGTGAGCTGGTACATAACTACTCTCCAACTAACCTTCTTCCTCTTTGGACAGCATTCCTGCATGTCGAATCCGATGATGCGGAACCTAAAGGAGCAGCAAAACGCCAACGTAGACTTGGTGAGTTGAACAATGATAGTAATATAAATGAGGCTGACAAGCTTGCTGTGGGTATACGGTCTTTTTCTAGAGAGGTCCACAAATAAACGCCCCATCGAATACCATGCATAGGTTAATACGTGCAAATAAAGGAGTGAAAGAAAAAAATCTAATAAAGACATGAAAGAAATAGAGGAAGAGGTGTTAGGACTTGTATCTTATTTCTGTCAACTCCTTTTCTTCTCTACGCTTTGGCCCATCAACGTGTTTGGAGCGAGGAGGCGGAGTTGGTGAAGAATTAAGGGGACACCAACTGCAAGGAAGAGAAACTGAATTGCAGGATCGGTAACAGCATAAGGAAATACGATGAACACTGGTAGACATTGCACTCCAAGCATGCCTTATGTTATTGTGGTTGGATTCTTTCCTTTTGAAAAGCACGATAATCGACCAATGACCCGTGAGACACGTCGCGTGTCACGTGGTTTTCTGTGGTGGCATGTCTGATGTCCTTTGGCTCATTATCAAGGCCTTTTGTCATAAAAGGAAGCAACCTGACGTACACGGCTTAATCCCGAAACATCATTATAAGGAGACTGAGTAGAGGGGAAAGATACATGCTTAACGCACTCAGTCGTTTTACAGTGTTTAAAATGACAAAATATTTAAATGAAAATTTATCGGGCTTCTCACCTTCTAAATGGAAATATTTCATCACTTGGACTGACAATATCAATAAAAGAGGTCGCGAATAATAACCTGAGTATAGGCCTCAAGTATTGTACACTGAGACATCCTTAGTAATTTATAGATGTCAGACTTTCAAAAGACGCGTAAGCTATGTATTACCTTGGCAGTAGAAGTCACGAGCTAGCATTCACACTGAGAAGGGTGACAATGTACCAAGCTACTGCCCTCCATTTTCTTCCCCACTATCTGTGTGGCAGCAATTGAATTCAGGACTCATCGCAGTCTGCTTAAGCAAACTGTCGAATTATTCTCGCCTCTTGCCACCTCCTAATTACTTCTTCTGAAAGGGGAAGGGCCTATCAGTTGCCTTAATTTGAACGTGCATGATTTAATTTTGTTCTGTCTGTTGAAATTTGAGGAATTAATTTGCGACTTCAAGATAAACATGCCTCATCACTTCATTGAAATAAACCTTTTTGATGCAAAATCGTTCTTCTCTTGCCTTGAATTGAAATAGAAGATACGATTTTCCATAGAGCAATGACATTAACATGCACTGCTCAATTCTCTTACTCTCTTGACTACCACCTTATTTCGATGACAAATTAAAGAGTTAAACAAGCGACACAAATAACTTAATCGCTTGGTTCGACTGCGGATATAATGGGCGTAATATGTCCATGGAGGTGAAGAAGAGTTGACTGTGTTAAGATGCTGTACAGTGGCTGAGTGCATCAGCTTGGTACTGTGGATGTTAGCGTGAAGGAAACAGCAAAACATCTAAGATCTAACTGATTCACCAACGATCCCTCATGTCTGGCAATTAACACTCCGTCTGCGTCCACCATGCATCATCTACTGCACTGACGTAGTTGGCTGCACGCATTCCCCCCATTGCCACGAAAGAAGGCAAATTGACGGAAAATGAACGTCATGAGTCCAGTCGCATTTGTTACAGCGTTTGGTATAATGCGCATTTGAAAAGTTATATTTTTTCCCCAATGCCGTAGAGCAGTGTTTATGCATCGCTTCCTTGTCGCCATACTAACTACAACTTTTTTAATAAGTCACCTTGCACAGCAGCAGCCTTTTTTGGTGCACAGTGATGTCCCCGTTTCAGAGATACTTAGAGCCCAGAGAGACGGAAAGATTTTGCAAAACACTGTTATAAGCTTTTGCAAATGCGTTTACAGGCCTAATGAAGAATTAAGGGCTTGAAGTGTAAAGTCAGCCTTTCTGAATTCATTTGTTGTAACGCCCCGTTCATGCGACCAATGAAGCTGCTGGCTTGCAAAAATGGCGCGCAGAAGCCACCCATTGGTTGGTAATGGGTGCAAGCAACAATAGGCGGGAGAGTTTAACAAGCTCAGCAAAAGAAAGAGACAGACATTAAAATAAAGAAGAGGAAGAGGACATTTAATGTGATACTTGGTCTCTAGTTGATGCCACTGCTTACTGACGAAGGCCATTAAATCCAAATCCGCCTCAAATTCTTCCGATTCAGGTGAGGACACATTTAATTTCTATTGAAATGCAGTAGAGCTATTGCTTCAAATCATGCTTCTCTATCTCCCAAGATGGTATATTCAACAGATGATCAATTTGCAGTAGCTGTAGATTTAAGGTGACTTTTCATAAGCCATTCTAGATGTTAGCCTTTCCTCTCAAATCAAATCGACCAGCATGGAGGGCTTAATGTAACCTTTCAAACCACCGTCCTGCAAAATTAGGTCCCAGATCCAACACATTGGATCGATCTTTCTGCAGGGAAATCAGCGCGTCGAATGACCAGTCACCGGAGTCCAATTAATGCTCAACTCTTTAGTCTTTGGGTTCGCATTCGTACGATATTGCTGCAATTATTCCGACTCCAATGTAAGACATGAAAGGCAGCTACTCAGACGACGGACAAGACCTTTAACAAGTGAAGGAGAACTTATATGTTCCTAATTCCAATCCTGTCATTTCGTACAGCACATTACCGATCACTTGAAGACGAAAGTCAGCACACACCTTAGCTGACTGCATTTTCAGTCATTACAGAGAATTTTTTACAGTATCTTGGTGGGAATTTTATTAGTATCTCTGTTAGATGGTCAACATTAATAAAATCACTCGTACCAATGTGGCTTGGACGCCTCCAAGGTTTGGTCGATTAAGTGGTTGAGTTACGCACCAGGTGGAGTTGCAAGAAACGGCTTAAAACAACAAGAGTGGATCTAACGTATTACAAAACCACAAGAGCTGTTCAGAAACGGTCCACATTCGTGCAATGCATCATAGACAGTAAAGCAAAACACTCGAAATCCATGATTGAAAAAGGCTTGTCGTGCTAGTCTGGTCAGATCAATATCGTCGTCTCATCGATGTAGCAGTCCAGAGGGAGAAAAAGTTGTTTCCTTGTGCCAGTGGGAGCACCTCTTTATCAACACAGATGGATTATGAAGAGCAGTTAAGATCTCAAAACCCGCCCCCCCTTTGGAGGCACATCGTGGTTACGAGCAAAAATAAGGCGTAATTAATAGGCATTTGACACACCTTCATTAAAACTCATATCCCAATGACTTGTTTTGGCAGGCCATTAGTCTTTTGATTTGTTTCAACGCTTTGTAAAATGGCATAACTTTTATCTTTTGTAGAAATAAAGAGGTGTGGCGTCTTTTCAGCGCATTGAATTATGGTCTCCCAAAATTCCAATGCATTAAAATACATATATCCGACAAGTAAAATACCGGCTGCATCGCCAGTTGCAACTACAAGGCATAACAAGGAATTCGGTTAAATCAAATTTGCGTTTCGTAACTGTCTGTGCGACTACAAGCAGATCTCCCACTACATCACCTTCAAATCCATTCAGCTGACGGACCAATTCAGCGACGCAGTCAAAGTGGTTGTGCTCTGAGACCGCTCCGCTACACACGCCGACGAAACCCAGTGTCATGGCATAAGCAACAACCCTCCCAACGACATTTAAGTCCAGCCGATCATTGCCTTATTTATGACAACAACATCAAAATGAAACCGCTAAAATTATAGATCAGTTGCTCACCTGCCGGTGTTGGGAAATCACGTTCGAAATGGCGACATTATAGCGATTATGTCTTGAGTAGTTTCATTGAATGGACTCGGCATATTATGTTGTGCTCCTGGGGTCTAAAAGCAAGAAGGTCTAATCATACATTCTGATGCTAGCGAGGCAGCGTCCACTGTTGAAGTAGCCCAACAAGTTCGAATCAAATATAGGGGAAATGAACAAGCATTTCTGACTCACATATACCTTCCGAAATAATTTTGCAGGTGGTATTAGTGACGAAGTTTTCTGCATTTTAGCTGCAGAAGGTGAAGGATTCTCACGCAGTATCAGCTCACTCACATACTTATCCATCCATTTCCAATGACGGTTCTGATGCCGTAATATGTCGGCTGACAGGTGGATACCAACCGCCGCCTGGGAAACACAGAGCAAATATTGCTAAGATCCCTCAACGTCTTCTACTAACTTAAACAATTTTTCGATGGTTTCTTCCGTCATCAATGCAATTTACTCAAGCACACCACAGGAGGAGCTGCCTTATCTACTGCTGAATAACGGTGTTGAACTTATCACTTTTATACCTTGAACATGTACCTGAAGTGAAGCTAACAGCGCTCATTAAACATTTTTTGAGCACCTCTTACCAATCCACTATTAAAATGGTTCGTTTGGATTTTTTCAACTCGGAAAAATTGAAGGTATTTTACAAAATCAGCTACCCCTTTGCTTTGGGCACACATGACGTCACTTACAATTGTCGCGATCGAATGCCGAAATGATCGAAGGTCGTAAGCAGAATTATACTTGAACGAATTAAGCATGGTGTCACTTCCACCCCTAAAGTCGGCTATGGTGAAATGGGTGCAAGACGTCTCTTCAACTAGCGTGATAAGGATGCGGAGGAAACTTTGGATTCCTTGTAAAACACCAATAAATACAGGAAGGTGTGTTTCTGGGTGCTGGGTTTTTTACAACTTTCCCCGTCCAAATTTCTTTTAGCTTGTATTCCATTCTGACGGATCTGATGATGGGGAAAGCATAATGAAAGACGCAGAAAGATTGAAAACATAAATGTGGCATAGAAGCGGTGAATTGTCACTGCTCAAATTAGACTGAAAGATTTTGACACAGTCCCTCCGCTAAACTGCCTCTTTGGCCTGGTTTTCTCAGCTTGAGGCGCGTGACGGCCTGATGGTACGCATAGAAGACAGGGTAATTGTAAACACGGTGGCCCTGGAGAGTTGCTACATTTCAGGTGAATTGCTAACCGGCTCAGCCCAACTGCTCCTATCATTGAGCAGTGTTATAGAGCGCTTCAAAAGTTACCACTCAACTTCCCTTCCCAGTTTCCTTGAGAGCCTAATCAGAAATTGCAGGCTTAATTCGGTCCATGACCTTAAGTTGCTCCGACTTCCAATACTGACATTTTTAAACGACTCTATATGTGTCTAGAGTAATGAAATATCTGTCCTTGCCAAATAGACCAAATTCCTCATCCATTTGGCTAAGTTAGCGACGAAGATGTACTGGAGCTCCGTGCGACCCCTTAGTCAGCCCCAACACCCTCATACTGTGCCCCATCGCCTGCACGCCAAGGTCAAGTGAGCCATTCTCACATCTAGACTGTTTGCCCTCAAACGGCTCCTTCCTTTTGCGAGTATCAAGCAGTTTGATGGGACGTCCATGTAGTTCCCCTTTTGACACAGCCTGATAAATAATGGACCTTATAGCTTTCTTCGTCCTTTGTCATGGGAATGGCTCACTTCTCCGTTCCTCTAAATAACATCAACAGGAGGGAGACCAAGAAACTGGCTTGAATTGTGACACTTGGTGCTGAAGGTACTTTTAAAACTCACCGTGGCAATGAAGCCAATACGGCTGATTCGCCCCTGGAAGAAGACGCCGATGACATCTGCAACGCCCTCTCTGAGACCGCAACCATACCTATGAGTAACTTAACTGAACCTATTGTTGTCCGCTGCCATAGGGTGCTTCAAAAGGAATCGCTCACCTCCCCATTCCAATTTCTCTGATCAAACTGTCAGGCTTAGTTCTCTTTATAACTTCTGCTAGTGCCAGTTTTAAACTGTTACCTACACCTATGCCCACAGCTAAATTATTTTCCCGATAGTAAGAGGTGAGAGCTTTGATACTTGTTTATTGAGAACGCTAAAACAATTCCATGGCAGAGCGTTGGACCAGGACGAACAAGTGTTTTTGGGCATGCGATAGATACCGGCGAACCTAGACCAAACTGCATTCATCCACGGACACATCAGCACAAAGTTTCTGAATGATTACGAAAGTCACAGCTTATACAAAAGTGTATTGGGACGAAATAGGCCTCGTCCATTATTATGTAACCACCACGTCCAGAAAGTACAGTTGCGATATTGGTTACTGGGAAGGATGAAAGTAAAGAAAGAGTGGAAGTAAAGGCCAAGTTGATGGAAGAGATGGATGGAGTTGGAAGGAAGCGGGACACGGCAATCACATAGGGCGGCCGTCTAACCGCACCGACACCAACATGAAGAGCTGTAATTTGTGGTAGTTGCTGTGACTACTGAACAAAAGAAAAATAGCCGAGTCGGTGCTGTTACTGCATTTATAGGAAGATGAAGCTAAGATTTTCGCTACATAGTAGGTCAGTGATCATCTAGAAAAGCATTGCGTCAAGAGATAGACCAAACACGTTGGATGAAGCGGAACGAGGGTAAGACGATATGAGCTGCAATACACACGCTAGTTTCCGCTTGAGCAGCGTGTCGAAATAATCCAGACTGCAACAGGTCACTTTGCAAGCTCTTGCTTGATTCGACGATGTTCTTTCAGCCAGATAAATGGATAAGCTTGTGAGGCAGCGGTGTAATCTCACGTCGACAAAAGCTACAGGAAGCGAGCAATTGGCGTCTACAAAAGGTGATCTCTGTAGAATGGTAAACAGAACCACCACTGGATTTAACCGTGTAGATAAATGTATCGATACAGAAAGGGAATTATGAAGAGTGGTATGTGCAGCTTCTAAATCATGGCATTCACATTTTTTATTCAAAAAATAAAATTTCTTAATTTAATTCCATCAGCCCTCATGCTAGTCATTTGGTCCCCTTACTAACACAAAATCATGACACGTCCACAACCCCCTCCGCGGTTGAGAGGCTTCAGTGTTTTTAACAACAGCACCAAATGTCACCCACTATCCAGCATACATGACTTTACAAATGCTGACCACTACATTAGAAAGAAAATATGTCTCTTATTTCTGAAAATAAGGTCAGAAAAGAAAGTCGGAGCTTTATCGTTTTGATTAAAAAAAGAAAATATACCAAGCAAGGGAAACAATGAAAGATAAGGGAAGTCTAAGCTGCACTGATTGCTAGGCAATAATTGGTGCAAATAGTAACAGGGACATAGCTGAGCAATCTACGTTGTCCTGGATGGATAGATTTCATTCTCTAACACTTGCCAACAAAGCAACCTTGCCGGTACTTTTTGGGATGAATGATAACAATTGAATTTATGAGAAGGCGACTTTAACCAAAGCGTTAGTGTCACTATCAGATGGCAAAATATCAATGCTTTGCATGCATAGAAGGCAAATTGAAACCATAAAGCTTCATAAGTAAAGATATGGAAAACATGAGAAGCCTTTAGCTTATGTGAAAACAGTTTAATTTTAATTTACATGACTACCATGTCGAATGACCTCAGACTGGTGAAAACAACATTTTTAAATGTTAAATACAACATTCACACATGGATACAAATGATTTGCTGCTGGTACATGCAAAACTGACAATTCATTTCATCTATGACAAATGCAATCACAGGTAGCCATTAATAAGGACCGTAATCAAAACAGTTATAAATATCGCAAATGGACTCATGAAGCGCCTACAGTTGCCTGAGATTGCCCTTACCGCAGAGCACCCACTAGAATTTGAAATGAAGTCAATTGCAAAACGCAATGGTTGGAGGATTTTGCTAATTTAAACCATGGGATTTATGTCGGTATTTTCACAGGGTCCAACAAAGAGGTAACAAGTTCAAACGTTTAAGCAGTTTCCGTAGAAGGAAATTTACATTGGTGAAGATCAGTCGGTCGAGATGGTTGGATTCCTGGCTGCAGACATTGAAGTCATCAATTCCCGTTATCACTTTGCATCCGAATTCCAAAACCTTGGCTGCATAAATACATGTCACTCAATGATCTTGACCCTGTGCGAATCGCTCTCTATCCAGCATAATCTCCTACTTTTCCGAGAGACCACCTAGGCAACCCTCAGCTCACCTCCCCTTTCTCAAGCGCTCAAACCACTTCATGTCCGCAATAGTGGCAAGCAAATAAGCGTTCAACACCTTTTAGTTGAAAATAAAACAAACGGCTGCGGGTTACGTAAAACATCTTAAACTGTCGCTACCAATAATGCCTCAAGTGTCTTCTTGTAATCCATTAGTAACCGATCGGATGGAGGACAACCAGAGTGCCCACTGATGGATATTCCAAATTAATTAAGGCATAATGTTGAATTCCTGCACGCAATGTTCTATGAGTAACGACTTAACTTCAAGGAAGGGGTCTTGATGTAGACTAGCCGAATACTCTCTCGGCTAATAATCGCACCAATGAGGTAAGATACCATAGGCTGAGCTAAGCTAAGATGAAACGATTTGGAAAAAGACGTGGTGAGAAGCCATCCACCTAGTAGGGGGTCCACTCGTCAGGACAAAGCTGCAAGCTACACACGTGGAAGACGCCACGTGGTTAAGGAGATGCTTGGGCGAACATCACATTAGCTGCACCATGCTGTTCTTTTAGTCAGTGTGGGTTCTGTGGGCTATTAACCTTCTCATCGTCTAATTTCACCATCACGAGTTGATAGTTTTACCCGTATTTAGCCTGCAAACACTATTTGACAAAATGGTAGGATCGAATCGGATGGAGATGTGCATCTGCTGGTAATAATTTGTGTTGCCAACGCATTCGATACTTCCATTTGACATACCTGCCGGAGAGAGCTCCTTGAGGTGATAGATTTGGAGACTAGACACACGTAATTCGCGTTTAGGAAAGTGTGTGCGCCTTAGTAAACGCATAAGAGGCTACGTGGGTCTTTGAGCTATGCTGCTACGATGCGTTGGAGCTTGTCCTCTCTACCTACCATCCTTCCTCCTCCAAGATAAATCACAATTACTGAGTTGATTTCTATTTAGCCAGTCTATTACAACCCAGGCACAGTTTTAATTCTTCTGTCTTGGGACCGAAAACACGGATGGGGACGGCAACAATTTTGAGGTCAGTCCACGAGACCACTTAATGCTTACCACCTACCACTATTTTAGTACTGTCGCAAGCCTTTGTGTTGCAGGGTGTCACACCTAGTAGGGATGCGTACAGGAAGTTTGCAAGACCAAAGCGCTGAATGTTCAGGCATTTGCCTTGCCGACATGCAAGCACACCTCACAGAAATATGACTACCTAACCATGTGGCAGCTAGACATTCCTTTTTGCCAGATGGTGATGCCTAAACGATATATATTCCATCCATTGTGAAATGAGCGAGGCTGTCCAATCACAACTCTACATTCACATCAGATGACCTGACGAAACAGCGATGGTCAAATGTCCCCTGTGTTGCAATGCATTTTGTTCCGAATTTGGGGAGGCGACGTGATTATTTCGGTATTCCGACAGCATGACTTACTGAGTCTTGTGACGGCATCCCAGCTCATTATTGGTGAGAAGACTAATAGCGAATGTGGGATGGCAAGAATAGTGATGTGGTCAGATGTGATACTCTTTACATCTCCTCCCACATGAGGCACCCGAAGTGGTAGAACAGACCCACTATTCCATTGATAAGTGAAAGGGAAGTTGTGATATGTTTACCATGTTTGCATCACAAATATCGCATAGATGCGCATTCGGATGTGTGTACGATCCAACCATAGTCAGGCACCTATTGTGTGTTTCTTCCATCAAGCGAAACCCCTCTCCCAAAAGTGCATCGTGGAACTCCTGGGCTCTTCAACTCCGAATAGAACACTAAATGGAAGTGGCGCTCATTCTCCTGCTGACGCACTAAACCTGACTCCACACTCCTCTCTTACATCAATATGCTCAGACTCTCGGTTCATGCCTACAGACTCCCATATGGCTGCCTGACTTACAGCTAAATTATTGGCATGCATATCTGATGCTTTAACTTTTTCTGGCAAGCATTGTGAATTGCTTAATGGTAAGCGAAACAATACATTCAGCATCAGCCTGAAGGCAGAACCGCTGGTTAGAAAGGACTACGCATGACGAAGGATGGACTAAAGCAATTTGCACAGTTGCGCCGCCTTCTCCATTCCTTACTTTACCCGAAGTAGGTCTCCCATTTGACTTGCTGTCAAACTGTTGGTCAATGTCAAAAGTGAACGCTAATCCATGGATAAACTGACTTAGCGCTGAGGTGATTGCCACGTCTCACATCAATGTCGACGCATGTCTCATACGTGACATTTGGCGACAAAATCAGCCATGCTAGTTGTCAAACAGCTCACCCCGATTTGTCTTGTACAGCCAATCGTAGAGCAGTCTCGTGGATTTGTCATGCTTCCAACGAACCAATGCAAAGCGGGATCTGATTTCATTGGCTCATTCAAACCACTTATAATAGTGGTCTCAGTTTCCGAGGCCAGTCGACCGACACGCCAATTAGTCAGCTGTGTTTGACGATATGGAACCTAGGAAGTTTAATGTGGTGTCTTTTATATCCCGTGGATCTTACTCCATTGTCTACGAGATAGCCTACCCACAGGCAGGTGACAAGACTACCCCCATGACTTGGGCACTAAAACGCTTCTATTTACAAAATAGCTATGCTGTTTGCTGTGCTCTTCGAGAGCATGACATTTTAGTGCGACTCGCGCTAGCGGACAAACAATCACCGTTTATAGTCACCCTATTGCAAAGCCTTCGAGTTCACGGAGCTCCTGCCTTTGTGCTGCAGAAAGGAAGTGGATTTGACTTGCGGGATCTCATCTCCAGTTTCGGCTATCTTGATGAGAATAAGGCACGATTCTATAGCTGCGAGATTATATGTGGTCTTGAGCACCTTCACTCCATGGGCATCGTCCACTTAGATGTCAAGCCTACCAATATGCTCATCGCCGATTCTGGCCATCTGCTTATCTCTGATTTCGATCGCTCGTATGACATGACTCAGGCGACGGAACCACCTAGGCGAACGGACTTCACCGGAGCTCTCTTCTACATGGCACCTGAGATAAGGAATCGGATAGAAATCACGGCTAAAGCTGATGTCTGGAGCCTCGGCATTCTCGTAGCCAATACCATGTACGGTCGCGTTAGGGTAAAAGATTGGCTACATACATTTCAGTTCACGACAGGCTGTTTGCCCAACGCGTCAGCACCGCTACGCCAATTCTTTCAAGCCTGTCTCACAGACAATCCAAAGAGGCGTTTGGACATTGGTGGTGTCAAGTGTCTTGACTTCTACAAAGATGTCAATTGGGAGGAAGTGGTGACCTGCAAGATGGAACCACCATACCACCCTTCCGAGTTCGGGGTCTGCGCGGCTGTGCAGAAATTCAACATTGATCCCATCGACCCTCTCCTACTCGCTGCCGCTTACAGCACCTACATGCCACTCATTGATGAACGTCTTCGAGACACCCATGACGAGAATGGAGTGCGTCAGTTAGTAGTAATACTACCAAACTACAAGTTGGCAGAAGCTGAACTGACACCGAAGAAGATTGATGAACTCTTCGCCAGCTTCGACTTCACAAACCCTCACTACCTCGAGTCATCCCATGGATTGGACGAGAAGCAGAACGTTGATTGTGAAGTAAATGTTCCTTCTTATTCCAAGCAAGCTGATACGTCGAGTTGTCCTCTCTCGCCCACCAGGACACAACAGTTGACGTGATGAATGTTTTCATCCCCAATATAGATGTATAGGATGGGCTCCTTACCACGAATGGTAATGGGAATGCTCCATCAATCAACTCAGATCCTTGGCTCAAGGAATCTTTTATTTACATGCGATTTCTGATCAATGCGTTGATTCTCCACTTCCTTTTGTGTGGTGATGTGAGAGCTGTATTAATTAAAACATCCACTTATTTGTTTATAAGACTCTTTTGTGCCTCACTTCACGGAATTTGTCTGAAGTGATCTAAAACATCATTTTGAACAGCCTAATGGTCCTGTATTTTAGATATCTGGGTCAAATGGGCAGTGACTTTGACCATAGATCGGTCTTTTCGTCCCATCGTTTTAAGCATTGGGACAACATCAACTCTGTGTGTTCAACAGATCTGACATCAACATTACTACTGCATCTATGAGGGTTTACTAGTTATATCGACGATTTTTGGTCCTGCTTTGCTTAAAAAGCTGTCTTTGTGGTTGGCACGTTACTCAATCCCTTCCGATACTGTGGGTAGCAAAGTTGGGGCACAGGTGACATGTGATAGTCACTGAGTCGACTGTCCACGCGCCTATTCTGTATAATCTCCATCTGCCTACATTTATGGTGTATCTAAAAGAAGGCATAGTACTGGGTGTAAAATACATGTATTCTGGAAACAGAGGGCTTGGGGGCTGTTGGCACGGCCCAAAGGCCGACCAAACGGCTCAGTACAATATGGCCACCCAAGTGACCGAAACCAGCAGTTAAAACAAACAAAAGTATTACACAGCCCCTCTCTTCTTTCGAGCGTCGTCCCCGACGCTCCCCTTGGTCAGCCTCCCGTGTCAGCCATCACAACATAATCAGTGCTGCGAGAAGCACCCAAGAGCTAACCGTCCAAGTCGTCGGGATTCGAACGCATGTGTTCCTGTAGTGCCATCCATTCCGCGTAACACTCAGTGCAGCAAATGCGCACTTCTTGGCCCTCCTCTCCCACAACAATGTGTTCCAATGAAAGATGGAGGTACGAATCCAAGTTTTCGGATGGGTCGAGACACACACAACACATATTGCGATTCCAGGCTTAATTGATACCGTAGAAGAAACGCAAGGGCATCGTAGAAACCTGAGCAAATGTGGCGGTCGGGCGTCATAGGAACAAAATGCATGCGATCCAAGTGTGCAAAGCATAAAACCATGCCGTCGAATGGCATCCTGCACATTCTACATCTGTGGATGCGCACTTTGACGAAGAACGACGAGTCGCCCAAGGAAAAAAGAGAGAGCTTACAGAAGATACTTGACCACAACGTCACAGGTCCCTCTTGGCAGTTCCACTGGGCTTAGAGTCCACGGCTAGTGTCGCTTCAGTTGTTAATAGCTTCCCTGTCGAACACGAGGGCGAGGGAGATGTCGAAGATGAACGTCGATCTCAACCCTTCTGTTACGAGATACCAAAGGTTCTCCCCTCCGTAGCACATGTACTTCTTTCACAACGCCGACGTTTGCCAGAAGCGGCATGGAGCAGGATAAAATCCATCAAAGTCGGGTCCGCTTTCCGCTGCCACCAATGTAGCGTCCCGAGGCTCCCTTTAAGGTAAAAGAAGGCACAGTACTAGGGCAGAATATATATATTCCGGGAACAGAGGGCTTGGGGGCTGTTGGCACGGCCCGGAGGCCGACCAACCGGCTAGAACAAGATGGCCACCCAAGTGACCTAAACCGGTAGTTCGAACAAACAAAGTATTACACAGCCCCTCTCTTCTTTCGAGCGTCGTCCCCGACGCTCCCCTTCGTCCGCCTCCCGTGTCAGCCATCACAACGTAATCAGTGCTGCGAGAAGCATCCACGAGCTAACCGTCCCAGTTGTCGAGATTCAAACGCATGTGTTCCTGTAGTGCTATCAATTCCACGTAGCACTCAGTGCAGCAAATGCGCGCTCCTTGGCCGTCCTCTCCCACGACACTGTGGTCCCATGAAAGATGGAGGTACGAATCCAAGTTTTCGAATGAGTCGAGCCTCACACAACACATTGCGATTCCAGGCTTAATTGATACCGTGGAAGAAACGCAAGGGCATCGTAGAAACCTGAGCAAACGTGGCGGTCGGGCGTCATAGGGACAAAATGCATGCGATCCAAGTGTGCAAAGCATAAAACGATGCTATCCAATGGCATCCTGCACATTCTACATCTGGGAACAGGAGAGAGAGCTTACGGAGGATGCTTGACCACAACGTCGCAGGTCTCTCTTGGCAGTTCCACTGGACTTGGAGTTTACGGCTAGTGTCGCTTTAGTTGTTAATAGCTTCCCTGTCGAACACGAGGGCGAGGGAGGTGCCGAAGATGAGCGTCGATCTCAGCCCTTCTGTTACGAGATACCAGAGGTTCTCTCATCCATAGCACATGCACTTCTTTCGCACCGCCAAAATTTACCTGAAGCGGCATGGAGCAGGATAAAATCCATCAAAGTCGGGTCCGCTTTCCGCTGCCACCAATGTAGCGTCCCGAGACTCCCTTTAAGGTAAAAGAAGGCATAGTACTGGAGGTAGAATACATGTATTCTGGAGACAGAGGGCTTAGGGCTGTTGGCACGGCCCAAAGGCCGACCAACCGGCTCAGTACAATATGGTCACCCACGTGACCGAAACCAGCAGTTCAAACAAACAAAGTATTACAGTGTCAGTCAGTCAACCTTTCTGTTTTTAACACATCTCACCGACTGTCCACTGCCACTGTCCTTAGGTACCTGAAATTTGCTCCGATTAGCGTGGAAGATGAGGACGGAAAGGAGGCAGAGGAATCCATTTAGAGCACCTCATTGGCAATTCTAATAAAGAAAACAGTGTCCGCAGCTAAAATGGGGGGCAGTTTGCCCTATTCCTTCTCTCAGTATGGCTGAGCTATTTTTACTCCAATTGACTCTTACATTATTGGCGCTACAGGTGTCGAACCGTTGCATTCATCAACTCTACGCTTCCCTACACTCAATCACTCACAAACTCACTTAGTCGAGCCCAAGCCGACAATCTACTTATCTTGCCTTCCGATCTCTCGCACTCACTACCTAGTAGCTTACGGATTAGAAGCGTCTACCTGTGTACAAAAATACCAAGATTAAAATTTGTATTAGTATTTAATAAATTTTGTATGGTGCATTGATTACTTGTCAATCTATTTCGCTTTCACAGTACATATTGTTAATGGTAATCTTTTTATCCATATGTATTTTAATGCATTAGTGATATAGACATTTGTTTACTTGCTTGTCTATTGCACACACATGCGTATGCTTGCATACACATTTATGTATGGAGTGACTTAAAAAAAACGAGTTCGGCAAACAAAGTACTGGTCCGTGTGCAAGGTAGCTAAAACAAGAAGGATTTAACTGTTTGAGTTGCTACAAGCTATACATTGGTTGGCTGATGCAAAAGCACAGATTGAATAATAGCGTGGGCCTCGCAACAACATATTCGCTTCATTCATGAGCCAATTGGAAGATGCCTAATGCAGTTAACTTCGTTGTGATTGGCTGACGCGCGCAATGTTGGCGATGCGATCTGTCAGTGGTGGTGAGGCAAAGGCTGCGAGTAAACAAAACAGGGGAGGCGACTTTGGAGCTACTTGCGTTGCATTCAACTGACTCGGTGACAGATGGAAGGTAATTATTATGGCTCCTAAAGTAGCATCAGACAAAGCTGCTAAGAGAGCGTCAAAAGTGAAGGTGCCAAAGATGGACAAGGCGATGAAGAGGAGGAGGAAGGAGAGCTGCGCCACCCACATCTACAAGGTGTTGCGTCAAGTGCATCCGAACAGGGCATCAACTCACTCAGCAGAACAGAAAAAAGCTTTTGCAATGGAAGAATGAGACGATGCGTTGGGAAACGGGAAAGGGGAGATCGAATGGTGATTGCGGTTGCAGAATGCAATGAATGCAAAGCGTCGATGCGCATCGGCATCCGGTGCCTGACGCAGTGAAGGGAGGCGGTGCAGGGGGTGACATTAACCGAGTAAAAATCAGCACTCCATTAGTTCCCTTCAGGGCACGGGCTAGTAAAATTCTTCCTCCCGCACAGTTTGTGCAGACACGCACCCTGGACGGATTGGCTGCACTCATATTTTTTCCAGCGCCTTGCATAAAACTCTTGTGACATAGCGATCAACCCTCCAACCAAATCACAGCCGTAGTTCTAGAAGCCATAGTATAACACCCGAGGCAGTGAAGCAGACCGATACGCGGCTAACGGCCAGCCAACCAGTTAGTCAGTGATCAGTCATCGACACATCTGCTAGTCAACAATCTTCTTTGTGGTGACCCTCTGGAGAGCCGTTATCACGTTCACCACTCACTCCGCGATGGCTGCCAACTTCTCTGTCTTCTTTGGCAGCAGCACCGCCTGCATGTTGGGCGGCACACCACCCTGCCTGGTAATTACAACGCCCAACAACTCGTCCAGCTCTTTAGCGTTGCGGATGGCCAACCATAGCAAGTGACCCCAGCACCTCGGCAGCCAGGCGATCGAACGAGCACGACAACTAAGTAGACTAGTGCTCCAGCATCTACACGCCCTGCGTGGCTGCCACGACGCAACAAACGGCACACTCGCGCCGACCTGGCCTCTGCCTTGCCTCCTGATTTGTCTCCTCCATCTCTTCCCCTCATTGTTCTCCCACTTTCACTGTTGACGCAGCCAAACAACCGACAGGGGCGTCAGTCCATCACGTGACGCACCAACTTCCATGTCCATCGCTTGTCACACTGAGACACGTCTTTTATTGGCTGCATAACACCACAGCCACTTTACGCACCTCATTGGCTCACCACTGCCAACCTCTCCTACCATTGGTTTGCGTATTTTAATCCTTCTCCATCGAACCAACAATTGCATCTTAACTGACTTCTTCTTCACCTTGGCAAAAGAAAAGTGCAATTGGTCGGAGAGGGCCGGTTCGAAATCGTTAGAGATGAATAAGACGCGGGCAAAAGTCAACGAAGCCGAGAGATCGCCAGACCTGAGGAGATCAGTAACACTCGATCGTTGAAGGGGCGCGTTCGAGGGGCGGTGCAGGGTTAGTATCACGAGTCTTGAGTATGAGGCTGGTATCGATCATGGCTTTTTTCCTCATCCTAACCGCTAGCCAATAATGCTATATTTCAAGGATTGCGTCCTCTATCCGTTACATGCAAGTGACTAATCCTTTTCCTCCATTCTGGTCATGGTTCACATTGGCCTTCCTGGTCTAACACCTATCCATCGAATCAAACCAATTTACGTACCACAAACATCTGTGTAGATGCTTATTGTTTTGCCACGCTGCAAGTTCCATTGCTTACCCATAAATCACTACAATTCGACTGGCCACTCCGATTCGTGCAACTCATCCAACCGGTCAAACATAAAAAATGACAAGGCTGAAATGAAGCTTCTTGTGGAGAGAAGAGCCAGCATTGATTGGATTGAGAGAGGCCTCCCTTTCTGTTTGAAGTAAACTGACCATAACCCTTCTTTATGTGAGGTAAGTGAGTGCAGAGCAGCGTTTCAAAGAAGCAGACAAGAGAAAGACCCATCGTTTGAAACTACTTCACTGCCTGTCTCTCGTAAACAATGCTGCCTCTTCGATACCAGACGAGTCCAGAAATGTAATTGATTCTGCTTATCCATTGCATCCATAGTTTCCATAAAAAAGAGATGATAGATTATCAAAGCTCCCCCCCTACCTCCATACACCCAAAAACTTAAGAGTGGCCACCGCCATTATTGCTATCACATGTTAGGCAGTCGACTCAGAGACCGCATCCACGAACGACAACCTCACACCCTCGTGAAGACAAATGA
>LWMJ02000219.1:96657-112879 GCA_001693035.2 Taenia asiatica | reverse complement strand
TATTGGAATCTGTTTTGTAAGTGACTAAGTGGCACTGATATTAAGAGAAAGCGACAACAGCACTTAATAGTCATTATCACAGTGCTGAGTGGGACGCTGAGGTATTGACGCTTTTTACGAAAGGTTTATAGCGTTCGAAGATGTGATGTCTTCCATCGATTACCTGGATAATCAGATGATTACTTAGTGATTGACAAGTGAAGAATCTGCTAAAAGCAGATTATCAGCAGGCACATACTTTAAAAATCAAAAGCCATTAAGTATTCAACACTATCCTCATATCGGTACACGTATAGCAAGCAAACACTGCTCGCCGTGACGTGAAGTGCAGTGCATCTGTTGCTGGAGGATAGAGGCCACCGTTTACATCAGCGAGTACTTAGAGAACGCATATAGGCAGGCCTTAATGCTCTAGATATTCTGAAAGATGGCGTTTAACGATCCATTAAAAGTGATCGGTGGTAACTCAAAGAGCAGCCAAAAGCAAATTTTAATTACCTCAACCCCTACCCAGTAGTGGTTCAGAGAGACCAAAAGCGGAACACTTATCTATTTTGCAAGCTTTATTGCTCAACACAAACTTTGAATGGATCATGCTAAGCTGCAGGACATTCTTCTAGCAGCCGCCTTCAAACCAGTAAACATGGCTTTCTGAACAGCGGCTCCACTGAGTCCAGGAATACCACCCATCGCACTCACGTCAGCTTCGAATGACTTCGTATCAGTGACACGAATGACTGCTCCCTCCTGCAGCTTTACCACAATGTCCATGTTCACTTGGTTTATGAAGTGGTCATTGAGCAGTTTTTCTACCGCTCTGCAACACAAGGTGTCGAAGACGTTAAAACTGGTCAATTTAAATAGGCATTTGCCCTCAATGCCGAATATGTCATAATCAAGGAAAGAATATTTAAATGCAAAAGGAAAATGCTGCCCTTACGTGGTTGGTGGACCTGTATTACTAGCGCAGGCAAAATTCAGATGACGCGCAATGACAGAACACTCGAATTTGCTGGAGGAGTTCATCGAAACGCTGCACCGAGATTGCCAAGTTGTCTTGCTACACTCTCTCCGCACTTCCAGTCTTAAACCACTCGGTGTAAAGACCATGCTCGTGCACGCTTTCTTCATTAGGTGATTTACGATTTGCGGCATTTCCTTGGTTACATCAGCCACTTCCGGACATTTGCCTTCTAAAAGGAAGTACAACTTGCCATGAAACGTTTATGCAGAATTAAGAGCGCACATGTGATATGGCATTACCTGTTGAGGTGTCGGCTAGGGAAAACTCAATGTGAACCTCTTCAGCCTTGCACACACATGTGATGGTCACTCTGACAAAAAACCAAAGTTGACTAGCCTTTATGCAGTCCATGTGGAGAAATGAAATGAGAGAGCTCGAATAGAGACCTATTTAAGTTGGCAAGTGCACTCTATTGACCCAATCGCTACCCACGCAACCTGATGCGCAACAGTTTTTCATTGAAAAAAGAAATAAACACAGTTGTTAACTTTTCGGAGTTTTATTTACAATGTAACCATGCCTTCTTCTCCAAGGTACATAAACTGGCTTCTAACTCGACCTATTTGCCACGTCAGATTTCGAATGGAAAATGGGGTTCAATTATTTGCGCCTCAAACTAAGATATGAGAGGAAAGTCCATTTACCCCCTTGAAAGCATTTAAATGTTTAAATGCTCAAATGCTTCTAGAAAACGGACAGGAGCTAATCTTATGCTGACTAGCATCCAGTAGGTTACTGCAGAGTCCGCGTTCAGTTCCTACTCCTCATTTACTGACGCAGGTATTAAGCTGAAGCAGGCCAGTACGAGTGCTTTCCATATGGTTTGGTCAAAATTCAAAGTCTTCTTTAAATAGGTCAGGCAGCTGAACTTTGTATAGAAGGCGAATACCCTGCATGTCCCAAAGGAAGATTTTCCATTCCGATCAGAGACAAATTTGACGGATTTGATTGAATTGACCTAAGCGCACTGACCGTCCTGTTTAGTTGTCTTCTGAACAACCAGTGTTCACGTCAAGATAAAGAACTTTTAAAGCACCATTAACAAGCAAAATCAGTGGTGACTAGCACACACCGACACTAGAGTACAGCAAACCTGCATAGGCATACTCTATGATGGTTGCACTTGCACTGACCCCTGATCCAGCAGTTGTTTCCCGAAAACATTTTGGCCTCCTCTGCAATAGGGTAAGTGGGTGCATCTAGAAATGTAAAGCAATAATTATGCATTAAGTGCCACACCCATGCTTAATGCTTATTGGGACGCGAATGGTAACGACGTGGCTAGACACAGGGTTAGTGGTGCTTGAGTTAAAGAATTATATATGGTGCTCATATTTTACCCAGAGCAGCTAAAGTGGACTGTCTTAAGCCTTGGGTGCATTAGTCAGTCATCTATCTTCCCACACCCACCCTCAGTGGAACAGGCTGAGATAGATGGAATGAGGGCACTCAGTTCTCCATTTATCCTCCTTTATAGGTTGAGCTGACTGACGTTTGTCCTTGTCCAAAGGTCAGGGCAATAAATTCGATGAAGCACAATTGTGCTCTCGGGCTTATGAGCATGGATTGACCAGGTCCAATTCATGAGCTCCAATTGGCGTCATTATGGTAAACAATGCATTACGGTGGAAATCTCCCGTCGAGCAGACATTAGTTGCAACCGTACTAACCAGTACTTTGCTGCTGCTACATTGGGCTTTGCCTTTGGTTTTACCAGATCCAAAATCCTGCTTGTTAAATCATTCTTTTCTCTGCCTTCATTCAAACCCGTAGCTCATACATAGGTAGATTTCAAACCAATCTTCTAGCATACTAAGTCATTTCTGCACTTAACCATACCTGACTCTCTCACCGTGTGACGATGCTCGATAATGTGTGCAGAGCAAGTAGGTTCATACGAGTGTAGCACTTATTCATTCACCGGTGAACCATTTCAAATACTGCATGGGCAGATCCAATGGATCAAATGGCTCTCTATTCTACTTCATATGTTTATTCAAATCAACGACTTTCCTGACAAACTCCTTCTGGTGTCTGTCGCAAAGTCTAGGCCAAATTTGGGCATGCGATTTTAAGTGTACCCTCCTACTCTTGATCTGGGCGGCCGCGACTGCGAGTAAAATTGGTTGCCGCCACATTCCAGTAAATATAGCAGAGATTGCTATGGTTTTTAAAACATGTATTTTGACGTAAGGAAAGGCTAGCGTTTAAGTGCCTTAAAACTTGACTAGTTGAAAACAGATTATTAGCGACTCCAGGCACATTCAAGAGGAGATTATGCGGAAGCAAGGGAGTGAGCTAATGCGGCAGAGGCGTTACTGATCCTGTTGGGAGGAATTATGGGCTAACTGCAGAAAATGCTGATGGATGGACATTACTAGATGGTCATTTATGCGGCTACCTGCAACTCCAGACCAAGGTTTGCGCCCCGATTGTAAATTGAAATCTTTATTTTGCTTGACTACACCCGCAAAAATTGTACTAAATGTATTACATCAGGTTGGTTCTTCCGAATGCCTGCAGCTTACTAATTTATGTCATGGATGGCAACCATTAGTCCATCTAGATTTTTGTGAACAAGACATCAATGTCACTGCATCGTTTGAGCCGTTCCGTGGCTAAGTTTGCATGCACTTTGGTTGCATGATGGCATCAAAATGCTATTTTGGTATAGAATGGTCTAAGAAGTGGTTTATTTAGATCATGATTTTGCATCCACAATCGTCATTGTTTGAAATCTTTATTTTGCTTGACTACACCCGCAAAAATTGTACTAAATGTATTACATCAGGTTGGTTCTTCCGAATGCCTGCAGCTTACTAATTTATGTCATGGATGGCAACCATTAGTCCATCTAGATTTTTGTGAACAAGACATCAATGTCACTGCATCGTTTGAGCCGTTCCGTGGCTAAGTTTGCATGCACTTTGGTTGCATGATGGCATCAAAATGCTATTTTGGTATAGAATGGTCTAAGAAGTGGTTTATTTAGATCATGATTTTGCATCCACAATCGTCATTGTAGAAACCACTGTAAAAGGTGGGAGTGTACAGTCTGCTGACGGTGTTTTTCACAACGTAACTGAGTCAATTATGCGTCGCTCACTACCGTTGGGCAATGGCAACGCAAGAAGTCCGCATGAGTTAATGCATACAATCGGAGAGGTTTCATGCATTTTAGTTTGACCCGTGCCAGGTGGAATAGAGGAAAGCGCAGACGCGAGAGTAGTGAGTACATCGCCGGAAACGATGGAAGTGGTGACATCCAGGAAGTTGCCTAAAATTAAGGCACTAATCGCTTTGCAGTTTTGTACCTTTAAAATTTGGCCAGGTTATTATAAAACATTAAACGTTGACTGTAATAAGCGTATGAGAATTCGCATCCAGGAACAGTATAAATTAACTCATCAGCTTCGCTTCCTGCCATCGATATTTTGCCTTCAAGAATTTTAAAAAAGTATCACCANTATTTAGATCATGATTTTGCATCCACAATCGTCATTGTAGAAACCACTGTAAAAGGTGGGAGTGTACAGTCTGCTGACGGTGTTTTTCACAACGTAACTGAGTCAATTATGCGTCGCTCACTACCGTTGGGCAATGGCAACGCAAGCAGTCCGCATGAGTTAATGCATACAATCGGAGAGGTTTCATGCATTTTAGTTTGACCCGTGCCAGGTGGAATAGAGGAAAGCGCAGACGCGAGAGTAGTGAGTACATCGCCGGAAACGATGGAAGTGGTGACATCCAGGAAGTTGCCTAAAATTAAGGCACTAATCGCTTTGCAGTTTTGTACCTTTAAAATTTGGCCAGGTTATTATAAAACATTAAACGTTGACTGTAATAAGCGTATGAGAATTCGCATCCAGGAACAGTATATATTAACTCATCAGCTTCGCTTCCTGCCATCGATATTTTGCCTTCAAGAATTTTAAAAAAGTATCACCATGGGCTGATAGCATGGATGTCGAAAGTTGTGCCTGCAGGGAGGAACTCTGCGATTTCATTGTTCTACGGGGTCCCGATGCAAAAGTTGATTGTTAAGAGAAAATACGATAGTCTTCTGTTTAAAGAGTTGCCGTAAAATTATGTAAATCGCTTGTTAATGTACTTTGCTAACCACCTTTCTGTGGAAGCACTTTATTGTAGAGGAGTTGCTCCTTTTTCTAGTGTCAGTCAATGCAGGTCTTGATCGCAAAAATGATATTACATAATGCATTGACGACCGATTCGCTTTTTAAAGCAGCAATTAATTTTAAAGGATAAGGTGGCCTTTGCACGCAATGTGAGAAGTAGCATTAGCTTGAGAAATATAGCACAAATGCGAAGTTGCTATTCTTGACAGTCGGTTGGAGGACGATCAACTTGGTGACCAGCAGTCGTGTTATCATCACTTCCAACAGTCAGCTAATCACGGAGTCCGCTCAGTGATTCCACCTCCACCGAGAGATGTGCTCTGCTTCATGTGAACTTATGTAAACAAACTACATCTCAAGCGCTGTGGAGCAGTAACTACTGTACGCCCATTCACTTCAAGACTTACTCATCGTTTCGGCTCATCAAACAACTTTGAAAGTGGCCCTTTCCTAGTTTCCTCTTGGCCTTTTACACCGCATTTACTTCTCGAAATCAACCAAAAGCTGTTTCAGTCAAATAGAGCTCTATAATTTCGTTTTTTTGCTAATAAGTATTGCTGTAAGCATATAGGGCTGATTGACACCCTTAAATCAGCAAAGGCGATGTGGCTATCGTGACTTTTGTTTCTCTCTCAGATTTCAGTCCAACACCACTTCTGCAAGTGCTTACATCTTCTCCCACTACTTCTCACACTCTTCTAAAGTAATGCATCTCAAGCGCTGCAATTCACTGATGCTAGAACTAATCTCTTCATTTTGCTTCCTCACCTTTACAGCCCCCCAAACTAAGGTAAGCCATTTTCCACCTGTTTCTTCTGGCACGAAATTTTTGCCAATTCCACTTTAGTAATTCTCATCCACCTCTTACTGTCTAGATTCATCATCCATTGCTCGTAATGCCCATAATACCAATTTTCAATGGTGAATTGCTAATCGTCTATTGGTTTTATTACTAAAATAAATTCTTAGACTGTTCTTTGGTGTCGCTTTGTAAATTATTTCCATTCACCTAACTGGCTTTTTTATTTAGCGTTCCTACAATGCTGGAGTGCGATGCGACAAAGCCAATGGTCGTCTCTCCGTCGTTGAGTCATCACAACAGTACCGTCCACATTATCTTGTTGTAGCATATCCTGCACGACCGTCACAAGATCGCATCCGCTGCATCTTTGATTGCGTCTCTCACTCGATGTCTATGTTATAAAATTGTCAATCCTGATTGTCTCCTACCCGTAGATTTATCTGCACCGTCGATGAGTAGAAGGTTGAGGCTGTTACTAGAATACTGGCTGTCTTTGTTACATCCATAAACAAGGGCACTACTGGCGAAGATTCCACCACCACTGCTACCTTCTCGGTACCCGTTGATGAGGGTATCAATTTGTTGACGCGCATCATCGATACACTGTCAGGTGCCAGACACCGGAGGCGGCAGAGCAGAATGAGCCAGGATAAGGGGCAGGATCTGACACACAGGCGACTATTGCTGTTCATTGATACCCTGCAGAGAGGGACAGGACAGGTCGAATTCCTTCGTGTCCCAAACGCAAGCTTCCTCTTTCTTATTGGTTGAGTTAATTTTAATCTTTTTACCGGATCGGTAGTAATTTTGATAAAATCCAAATTTCTACCACTTTTTACTTTTTACAAATGTCACTATTGGAAGTCGGGGTAACTTGAGGTCATGAGAATAATTGAGCAGGAATGTCATGATCAGGCTATCCTTTCAACTGATCTAAAGGTATTCTGAAAGGGAAACTGTGTGATTCTTCCGAAGTGCTCTATGGCATTAATCTACGATAGGAACGCTTGCCTTTAGGCGTTTAGGGTGGGTGGCACTGCTGTTGTAGTTGGAGGATCTGTCTCTTGTGCTCGCGTTCATTCCCTGTTCTTTATTGCATGACAGGTTGCGATTCACACAAAATAAATCAACTTCGTTTGTGTGTTGGATGTTTCCTTAACTTCAGCTATGAATTAGGTCAGGCCTTTGCGGTCTTCGAGTTTAGAAAACAAGGATAAGCAGGCAGTTTATTGGAGAGTTAAAATCAAAATCCTGTTGTCTAATTTGAGCGGTGGTAATTTGCCAAGTCCACGCCTGACTTTTGTCTTGCTCACTCTGATACGTCCGTTGCGCCCTCGTCAACACAAGATTCAGCGGGATGGAATGCAAACTAAAGAGGAAGAAATTTTACCAGGGAAATTTTGTGCATTAGCTCTTATCCAGGAACATTTCTTTCCAAATATGATAGCGATTCATGAAATTCAAGGTGTTTTTCGCATCCCACTCCTGCATAGGTTGCTCTGAAAGTTGAACTGTCAGCATGATCAAACATTCCAAGCATAGTGCATTCCATGATCCTAAGTTGCCCCATCATTCGATCGTGATAGCTTTAAGCAACCAAATGTGTACCTAGAACGGTAGAAAAGTTGCGTTTTCTAAACCACCTCAAGTTTATCCCAGTCAGGATTTATCCGAAGGAATAAGTATCCAGAACGAAATTCAAGGCAACTTCGGTTGCGACCGGTCACTTAAAGATCGCCGATCTCTCATTTCATGCAGTATTACTTCCCTAAGCCACTCTCATTTTACTTAATCGTATAGCGGACAGCCAGGTTAGGTGAGTAAACTAATTTGCATGAATAAATTGTGGCATACTCCTTGCTCATGCCTTTCCCTCTGACTACCCCGCGAACGAACAGACCGATTACGTTGGAACAGGTATAGCATTTGGGTGATACATTAACAATGAGGATTAAGAACACGCGCGTCTGTGGGCGAACCTCTTCTAGTCTGCTTGGTATTGGAATCGAGTTTCAACTTTACGTTACTGTGTTCCCACTTCTAGTACAAAAGACAGATTTCACAATAGCCTGGCCATTTTTTAAATTTATAATAAAGAGAAGTTATAGCTAACAATGAATTTAAAAGCTGGGACGCCGGTGGCCACACCTTAGTTTGAGTCGGTGTTTATTTTTTAGTTTGCATCATTATTTTTACTCATACAATCACCATTAAATTTTTCATTCTCACGCATGTAAGGTTTTCTAGATGCTTTGGTAGAACGTGTAATCAAAGTATGTTCCAGTCTTTAGAAAATGATGTTCTGACTTGACATCATCCATGATTTTCTTAAAAAAATCCCGAATTTAGACGCCATTGATTAAAATTGAAGAATATTAAATATCTCTAGCGAATCCTCCCTGACTTTATACAGTAGCCTCTGATCTAATTTGAAGTTGAATTTTTATCTGCTTATGGTCGGAATTTAAGCCGATGAACCATTTTGTCAGGGCATCCACCAAGCTATAAATAGGCAACTCAAAGAACACGAATGATTTTAGCGTCCCGGGACCTCCGTGACCGCAAGAGAAGGTACAATGCTAGGGCAGGATAAATATATTAAGCAAGCAGATGGAAGGCCAATCAACCAGTTTAGGACAATATGACCACCATCCCAATTGATTGAATACGGCAGTCAGAACAACCGAAGTATTGCATAGCCCTCTGTCCTTCTGAGTGTTGCCGCCAACGCTCCCCTCGGTAAATCTTTCGTGCCAGCCATCACAACACAATCAGTGCTGTAACAAATACCCACGAGCTAACTGCGCCTGTTATCGAATTCGAGCGCAACTGAGGAGATGATTGACCACCACGTCACTGACACCTCTTGGCATTATGACTTGACTTCGAGTTTCGTCCGGTTTGGAAACTAAATTCGCATTGGCAGCAATCCTCCTCAAAATCACCTTAAAAATTACTATTCGCTCAAAATGAAACACAAATTAACAAAGTTTTGCTTGGTAAATGTCGAAAATATGAATTTATACGCTGAAAATTTTACGTGTTTTTGGGTGATAGACCCTTCATGTGCACCGCTCTGTTTAAATTTAATTGCGTAAATTTGGCTACAGTTTGTCAGTCTGTGTGTAGCCAAACGTGCTATTGCAATTACGTATGGGTTCCTTATCCTCCCTAAGACCCGGTTAAGGATATGTCGTTACTGTTTACTAAGCATTTTCCCTATGGTTACCTTAGTCAAGAAGGTTTACACCAACCGAACTAGGATTCTCCTCTACCTGCTTCTACATTCGCTTGTTGTAGAGTTGGGTTTGTTTGAAATTCCCTGAGTGGATGCTTGCGCTAAGTCATATGAGTCTCTCCAACTTTACCAAATAGATTCGAAGTGTGTTCACTGCTAAACAGTATTTTCGGTTGACATCGAAAGGAATAGAGGAGTGTTTATGATGTGGGCTTTAGTCACACTCCCTTTAGCTTACTAGAAATATTACGTCCAACTATGCGAAATCGGTAAGAATTGACCCATGTGAGTCTCTAGGGGTGGGTTCCAATAGTAACACAGAACAAGCTGATTCAAACTTCCCTGTACGATCAGTAGCAGAAGAACTGGACATTCAGTCTTTTTTTAAATCTCATCTCCCAAGTACAAAGATTATTCTTCGAATTTTCAAGGCAGCTGCGAAGTCGACACTGCGATTCCACAAATAGTCAGAATCCAGTCAAATAACGACGCACCCGTTCGCTATCACCTACACTGCATGCATAAGACAATTCCAACATTTTGCCGCGATCAAAGAGTGCACTTCTTGCTATCAATTCGCAGGCGATCAAGAACAATCAGCGGCTTCATCATTTTCAAGCAGTCGTATGGGTGCTCATGGTTTGTGCCATCGCTTTTACCTCCTAGACATTCGGCATCACGAGCTCGTTATAAGCAACCAAAGAGTCAGTTTGACTCTGAAAGTAGTAGTAATTCCCTACTTTTCCTGCTCTGGCTATTACTGATACCGGATTCCACGCTTTAGTGTTTCGGATCAAAATTTAGGGAGCTTTCGCAGTCTGTTTGAATGCAATTTTGGTGAGACGATGAAAGATACTTGCTCTTCTAGATTGTAGAAGCACGACTCCTAATGAAGTTCTTTGTTCCTTCAATAACTGCATCATTGTTGTAACAATTTTATTAATGGTTTTTCTGAAAAGTTTGCAGGAGACCCTCCAATTATTCACGACTCTGTGGTGGATCAGTGACGAGACAAGAGCACGATTCATGTTAGTAGTTCAGGTGGTAAAGGTAGAACCTCTCCATCTCGCCTCGCTCCGTTTTTCCACTCTATATTGGATTTAGCTACGCTAAGCTAAGCTAAAGCGAATTAGCCTGGGTCACTGCACTAGATTACTTCATTTCACACTCCTCTCTTCACCATTATACTTGGGAGGTGGGGTAGTCATTGTAGGCCTCTCTAGAGGAAAGAATTTTGGAGGATATATCAAAAGATTGGTACTAGGGGAGGCTGTTGCAAACTACCTACCCTAGTCTACTTCAACAGATCTAAGGGGATCAATAAGCACCAACGCCAACCATTTTTATTCAAAAGATTGGGCGCCTCATTGGTGGGGTATGCCAATGAACATGGCAGGCCAGCAGCCGAGACATGTATCCTAGCATTTACGCACTCCAGAGACACCACGACGCAACATATGGTGCGCATGACCAATACGGAACTACAGATCAGCCTGTAATGAACTCGTCCTTTGGTCCATGATCTGCCTATTTTGTCTCTTTCGCCTATTATTTCCCCTCCACCTTTCATTGTCAACACAACCGAACATCCTATAGAAGCGTAAATCTGACATGTGTCACATACTGCTTCCACTATCGTGGCCTCATCTCATTATACTAACACGCAATTCTTATTGGCTGCACAGCGCTTCAACCAAGTTGCACATCTCATTGGCTCACCACCTCCAAATATTCCTGCCATTGGCTTTTTCGTTTAGCCTGCTGCATCGGACCTGACCTCACCTCACCTCAACTAATTGAAGGCATAGGGACAATCATCTCCGATTTTAGCTAAGCCAAGCCAACCAATCGTCAAATTAACCGTTCCATTGAACCATTCCATGCTACTTCACATTCAGTTAAACGCTTACACATGCACACGCGCATGCATCCGCAATCTGGTGGATGGTGGATGGTGGATGGTGGATGGACAGCCTCCGTGGACTTGTGCGAACATGTACGCAATGCAGCTAACAACCACGACAAGAATGTCGCTTATGATTTCATGTCATATTATTATGATATCACCTTGTATTTTTAACTGTTAGTCATTCGGCCTTACAATTAGCTGGTTATTTCTTCATATTTATGCACATGTCTAGCTAACAACTGTGTTTAAGTGCACCTGCGTTAACTGCTAATAAACAAAGAAGGGGCTGATTAACTACTAAATGGGTGTATACAAAGGCTAAAATGCAAGGCGGTGCTTAAGATATTGAAATGGGCAGAGCCTGTTTTCTGCCTTCTCTTCTGTTCCCTAATCGTAGTCCTTGTGACTCTGGTCCATACAAACTGAAGTGCTGAAATGACCAGGATTGGATCAAGGTAAGGGGAAGGGCTTTTGGGTGGAGAGATACCAAGCGCCACAGGAAAGTGTCGCAAGGCTAACCTATACGCATACACACCGTGGCAAACACTATACTTTAACTCAAATAGTCAGCCTTGGTTACTGTTAGCGCTCCAGAACTTGGAAATCGCGCCTACGATGGAACCACACATTAACAAATAGAATGCAAGCACTAGATTAAAAGTCGAGATCGACACCTTAACCTCGATTTGCAAGCAATTGTAGGTGGTTCATCACCACCAGCATTTAATTTTTATCCCCACACTCAAGCTACTCAAAGCACTTTCAAATATAGCAGAAATGCGCAAATCGTGGGCCTTGCGCTCTGGTAGGCAAAAAGGGACTACGTGCGCACTAGGAAGGGATTGCAGCTACTTAAAAAAGTGTAAGTAGGGAAGAATCACCTGTGGGATGCCTGCAAAGGATGTGAGAAGGGAACCTTGCTAGGTTGTTGATGAACTGCCCAGCGCCATGAAATGCTGTGCTCTCGCTTCCTCTCAACAATTACAGAAAGGTCCACCACGTCCGGAACACAATTTGAATCCGTAGAGGTGTGGCTGATGCGTGGGAATTTATAACCTGGTTAAACTCTTCCGAATAACAGAGCATTTACTAAGCAGATAGCAATATGTATTGTCTGTTAAAGTGATTAAACCTGGTCAGAGTAGTAAACTCGGTTAGATTTCTTGAATTTCTCACGGTGCTTATCAATATGACTGATGTTGGAGTCGCTGGTCTTTACAAAGGGATGTGCCATTAACAGCTTCAATAGATCGTCTTACATTGGAGACGTGGATTTGATCGCCATCAGGCTATCCAACGTCATTGGCGCCTTCAGACTAAAGCGGTGTGGAATGAATACACATAAGCGCATTTGGTTTTTCGAAGCTAGTAGGATAGAAAGATTGACTCAAACAGAACGAGACTTCTGACACTGCATTTTTGCGACACACTTCCATGTCATTCATTGAAATCAATCAAAAATATAGGTCGCAAAGTAAGAAGTGTGCTCAATTGTTTTGGCGGACACTCAGCTTTATGGCGGAAGGCTTTGGTGATTGAGGCAATGACAAAAAGGAAATAAAATAATTACTGAAATCGAGTTTCCAGCTTACATCTTAATTAAAGCACAATTTCAACTCGTTCGTTAGTCCCATTGTCCTGTGAAATGAGCTAAGGTGTCATGGAGGATTTTGAGAGGTATCTGCATAAATTGCGGAAATTCTAATGCAAAAGGGGCACCAAGACGAGGACTGGCCCAAAATAGCCTAGCATTGCCAGGAGTCAATAGATTTAAGATTTCTCCGAAACAAATAAATATTCAGGGCAAGATCCCATCAAATTCTACAGAAGGCACGCCAAAAGTAACACTGCCTCGATAACTCGTTCGCGATGCCATCTTTACGCCTGGCTACAGTTGAGCACAACGATCACAAAAGGACGAGAACTGCATAGGGATGGAAGTTTCGCTTTTCAGACAATAAACCCTTCATCATGTCATCCTGCATTTATTTCAGTATTGCACACGCTCTACTCCCTCATTTCATTCTAATAGAATTATACGTAATGAACGCGATTTGAAGATGGCAAGGACCTAATTTGGAACAATGTCTTGAACCACTCTCGCTTGCGCCAATTACTCACTCACTGCCAATAAAACCAACGTATTGTACGCGTGAAAGGCCGTTGCTCCTTGGCCAATGTCAGTGCTACTCACTTTAACATCAGTAGACAGGAGGTCAGAGGACTCGTGACAATGAATCGTCTTTCACCTGTGCCCTTCAGGAGGACATTAATAAATACTTTTCCAGTCACATGGCAAAACATGTTGTTAATATTGACTAGAGGAAAGTATCACGCAAAAGTCTACCTTCTTACTTACCGTTCATTCTCCCAACAGACCCGCCAGCACGCTTGTAGGGTGATAGAGGGGGCGCAGATTCCGTGGCCAGCTGACTGGCAATCGCCATACTTAACAGGTTGAAGCCATCTTAAGTTCCTTTCTGTGTTAAAGTGCTTATCAGTGTGCTCCATCAGACTATTTTCGTGGACTTTACCATTCTTTCTCTTAGAACAAGCAAAATGCTAGATGCAGATGGGCTGAAACCATTTTTGCCATTGAAAATATTCCGATTTCTTACTACTCAAGCTGCACTCAGCCTTACTGCCTTCTTGGTATACATACTCCTGCAAAAAATGGCTGGTATTGCACACGCTCTACTCCCTCATTTTATTCTCGGAGAATTATACTTAGTGAACGAGATTTGAAAATGGCAAGGACCCAGTTTGGAACAATGTCTTGAACCACTCTCGCTTGCGCTGATTACTCAATCACTGTCAATAAAACCAACGTAGTGTACGCGTGAAAGGCCGTTGCTCCTTGGCCAATGTCAGTGCTACTCACTTTAACATCAGTAGACAGGAGGTCAGAGGATTCGTGACAATGAATCGTCATTCACCTGTGCCCTCCAGGAGGACATTAATAAATACTTTCCCAATCACATGACAAAACATGTTGTTAATATTGACTAGAGGAAAGTGTCACGCAAAAGTCTACCTTCTTACTTACTGTTCATTCTCCCAACAGACTCGCCAGCACGCTTGTGGGGTGATAGAGGAGGCGCAGATTCCGTGGCCAGCTGACTGGCAATCGCCATACTTAACAGGTTGAAGCCAGCTAAAGTTCCTTCCTGTGTTAAAGTGCTCATCAGTGTGCTCCATCAGACTACTTTCGTGAACTTTACCATTCTTTCTCTTAGAACAAGCCAAATGCTAGATGCAGTTGGGCTGAAATCATTTTTGCCATTGAAAATATTCCGATTTCTTACTACTCAAGCTGCACTCAGCCTTACTGCCTTCTTGGTATACATACTCCTGCAAAAAATGGCTGGAAATGTCTCGCCTTTTACCATGTACAACTCACCCTTTCAAACCCACCCACCCACCCAACCAACCGCCTACAAGTCACATTCTTTACCTTTGAAAGCCGTTTCCAAGGCTAAGTTACAGCACTTCACCTTTCAACAAATTACGACACACTCAGCAGTGGAATGGAGAAACAAATCGAGACTGTAGACTGTACTTTAAAATGCACCCATCACCTGTGCCAACAAACTGCGACCCAATACAATAAAAACATTTCCACACCTGTTGAGGCAAAATATGCCGCAGCCGTCACCTGGTCATGCAAATGAGCCGCGCCTACACAATAGAACATCTCCATCGCCAATTCGTGCATAAGCACTGCAGTTCTCTCAGCTCCTCCCCTCCACGAAGACGACAAGAGACATCACACTCAAGCAGAACACATAGAAGTGCATTTAACATACGAGCAACACACTCCACAAACGTACAAACACGAGGTCACTAGGTGGCTCCATCACCAAAATCTCTCATTCAACAAACCATCGACGCATTACATCGTTCACTTTGCCTTGTCGGTAAGGGCACTGCGGCATCAGTCCCCTCATCCCCCACGGTGTAAGCTAATTCTGTATGGGACTGGACATTGTGCTGTCCGTTACGCGTGTCCATGACCAGTGGAGGAAATGCTGGCCTAAAAGCAAAAAGCCAAACACGTGTCAACGGTGCAGCATCACGACAACTATGGCGAGAGAATAATTATGATTTGATATGGCATCCAATCCGAGACTAGTTGTCACATCACAGGCATAAAAAGGCAAGTCCGACCACTTATTTCGGGCAACAAATATGCACTCAGTACCATCAACTGGCAAATGAGCGTTAAACACACATACACGCATCCCAAAATCGCTCAATTTCACGTAACAAACTGCATAGGTTGGAATCGGAGACAATAAGTGGGCATGAAAGCGTTGGACATTTCCCGTTTCTCTCACAACTCAATCACACTCGGTCAATAAGTCATCCAACTAGCTGCAGCACTTACACATGTAAGCGGCATCGAAATTGCCTCTTTGGACAATTTACTCACGCGTGGAAATGCGCCGACAGCTTGCACCTTAAGCCTTAAACATTGGGCAATCGATTATGAAAAGTAGCAATAAATCGTACAGAGAACCATGCCTACATATCAAAGCCACGTAGAATAACCGCACTTCTAACTACTCCACACCCACTTCATGTCGGCTCCATCCCGTACCATAGTGATAAAGGCGATCAAACCTGAAAATCCTAGATTAAAAAAGAACAAGCGAAACTAATAGTTGTAAGGAGATAATAACATCTTATCCAACGTATCCAGCATAATTGCTTGCACAACACTCTTGCTTCGCACTTGCGTGTCACTTACACTGCACTCAGTCGTCCATAATCCAACCAAGCACAAAGATGCGATGCCCATTCCCAGGATGAATGATTAGTCCACATTGAGCAAAGAAACTTTCAACGGGATCGATAGGTCGAATAATCGCAACGCCACAGCTGTCAACAACGACGTCGAGTTCAAAGGCACTCAATGCCGCCTCAGTGGCTTCCCATGGGTCTGCTTCTACATTTACAGTCCCCTTTGCAATTTCCACCATCGGCAACGATAGACGCTGTTGGCGGGCTGATAAGTCTGTAATGTCGTTGAACAGCGCCCCATAAACAGCATTGAAGGCGGTGGCGGCGGGGGAGCGAGTGTTAGTCAGTAAATCTGCTCATCACCATCAGC
>LWMJ02000219.1:46655-95262 GCA_001693035.2 Taenia asiatica | reverse complement strand
TCCTCCTCCTCCCCCTCCCCATAGGTCTTCGGTACTACAATGCCATCCACGTGCAACCACCGAGGCGTTTGAGCCGTGGAGGTAGCGATCTATTCTTCTTTCAAACAAGCAGATACCAACAGCTAGTCACTACGACAAATTCCCGTGCCCGCTGGAAACCATGGTGAGTGCACCCCAACAATGACCTCCCTCAAATCATGACATCAAAAAATATAGCTACACTGTCCAATTTCAGTGGCTTTAAATCACAAGTGCATTGCCATCAGACTGCGAAAAAGTCAAATTCCAATCAATCAATTACCTCAGAACCTCACTTCCGATCAAACGTTCAGAAGTCTACATCGCGAGCATATGGCAGCCTAAATTCGTGCACCTCCTCGGCACTATGCTCCTCACCACCAGCTTATAAACGACCCTTGCATAACAAACGAACAAATGAATCAAATAAACACAAAACCAAGCACGGGATGATGAAAATAGTGGGCAGGGAAATTCTGATTAGATATATTCAGTATTTTGTTTCACNCAACAAAACATTACCGGTCGGTTCCATCGGTTTCCTTCCTTACTCGTGTCTGCTCACCTCCTCTAACACACGCCTCCGCTTTTCCACCACACTTTACATCGTCTGCGCATGTTGAACTCACCAAACTTCTAGAAACCAAAAATAGTAGGCCAATCGTTTTCCATCTCCTTTACAGCCTCAAACAATCCACAACAATGAGACGAAAGTGCCACAACTTCATGCTTACTCATATAGAAGCTGAATGCGCGACTAAGTGGTCACTGGATTTTGCATATACGCTGTGCAAAAAAAGGTCAACACAACTTAGGAACGAGGTTTCAGACAGTGATAAAGGTTAATGTGTAGTTGGAACGCAAAGACTCCAGAAGCTTGATCTAATCTACCCACATGGTAATTACAACAACTTGGACAATACAACTTTTGCTATGCAAAATGCTGTTCCAAAACGAGCACTTCAAAACTACGAATGCATGAAAGGAACGGTAACAATTCACAAATCGCGACTCATTCTTACCTGAGCAACGTTCAAAGCAATGGCAGAGGCGAGATTCGTGCATTGTGATGGTCGAAAATGCATCCATACTCATAACAGAGGCTCCACCAAGGGAAGGTAAGCCTTTGTCGAATACAAAGTCTCCAACTTCTTTGAAAAGAAGGAAAGCCAAATACTAGGTGCATTGTCAACTGCATTAATCAAATTAGGCACCGATTTTCAAATTTTACCGTTAGCAAAGTAACAAACCATTCGAAACACTGGCAGAACGATCTTGATTAGTCACTTAAACCAACTTGCAGCATGCAAATGGATGCGACTAAGTATCGTACTTAAAAAACTAACAGTAGATTAATCCTTTCTCTGTGCTCAACCTGACAAGTAAGGGCATGCATAATTAGACAAACGTGTACATAGACGCAAAAACAAGTAATTCTTTAAAAGGAATTGGAAGTGAATGCAAGATCTTAGGAGATTTACAACCCTCTCTGCAAAGCAAGCCCCATTAGTCAAGACCCACCACTAAAAAATAACAAACCATTCAACGCAAACAACAATATCGCCTTTTCTGACCCACCTGACTCTCCTACACGACAACTTGGATGAACAACGAGTGGCTGTGCAGTAATAGACTGCAGACAAACCGCTAGACACTCGTACACGAAGTTGTGACAGTAATAGATTTAACGATGCATTCGAACATAATGGGCATATTTGCACAATAAGCAGCAGCCATGTTCTGCATCATTCATTGAAAACTTCTATTTTTCTAAAGACCTTAATTATTTTGACGCCTTATCACTTAGTTACTGCCGAAGTTAGTTCTGTGCATATTTTAGTAACACTGCTGCCATTGCAACTAACTGACTTTTCACTTTAGAGTCCTAAGCTTGTTTCGTGTGCAACACTTGTGTGTTTTATAAAAAATTAAAAGCAAGTGCAGAAAGGAAGTATTTGGGCCTTTTACAAGAAGGTGGAACAAGAGCGATTTTGATGAAATAAGTCAATATACATCCAGTTTTTCCTAGGCTTGTAAATTTTACCTTGAATGCAAGTGGTTAAAATCTTTGGCCTAATAACAACACCTATGACAAATCCTTGCTTTTTGTGTGTAGAAAATCCTCCGAATATATTTAACGGCACAACTGAAAACCTGAACTTGGATTGGTTTCGATTGTCAGGGGTGGGTTTGGCTTGCACTTTGCTTTAAGGAATGTAGGTGTGTGAGTCTTTTATTGTTAAGGAATTCTCTTTGTCTAGTTTGCGTGTGTAAAGGTGCGGATTGACGTAAAAGTGTTGCTGTGGTACTTCATACTTGCTGCATTTGTAACTTCTGTAGTGCCCGCGGTGTAGTATTCGAATCCTTTTGTAAAAGTTTGTCAAATGTTGGTATAGACAACGTTCTCTTTGCCCAGGTGTTTTTGCAGCATGGTACGCTTTATAATCTTGGTGGGCTTAAGTCATTTTTAGGTTAAGGCAGAGGGCGAGTGTTCAGATTTTTCTTGTTCGAAACGCGATACATTTGTCGAAATATTCTAGACGTTTCCAAGGTAACGTTGTGCTGCAATTATTTTAGAAAGCCATAAAATGAGATAAGCAAACCTTGACCTTTTTCTCTCATGTTTTATTTCCGAATACAATGGCAAATAATGCAGCAATTGTGGGATGGTCTCTAACGCATTGGCCACTTCAAAAATGTGAATTTTTAGATATTCTGGCAGTTGAATGTGTAGATTTGCTTATGAGAAAACGCCGCTTTATGATGCTTCCTTTCTTTTGGTGTAGTTGAGACAAATTTTGCTGACTTGAGTGAGAAATATGGGCAAGTAATCGCGTGCTGACTTAGATGAACGAACGCAGACTTTCGAATTTATGGAGGGCATTGGACAGGTTTTGATGCAACTCATGCGTCTTTTCACGCAGTGGAAAAACAAATAATGATGAAAATAGTTCGGCGTTAGGGTTAGTGGAAATGCATTACAACTTAGTCTCCAAAATGTCGGAACACAAGTTTGTGCCTTATATCCACCATGTTGCCTAGTTTAAGATTTTTACGTAAGAATCTTATTTTGCCCTGGGTAAATCTCATTCCAGCAACAGCAGTTGATCACTGTCAAATCAGAGTTGGGAGCATTTCCGCATGAGGACAATTTCTTCGTCTCCGTTAAAGGCTTCCGCTCCCGTTCCTCATTTGCAAAGGATGGGGAGGACGATTGCTCTGCGGGACGCGCTCTTTCATAGCCCACTCTGACAGCACACACTCACTCAACGCTTCTTCCATGGGGTGGAGAATGACGTTCTAATTGCAGCAAGTAAGTACGTGGAGGCGAGCAGTGAAAAGGCTACTTTCTTGGTGGAACTCGAGGTGTCAAGTACTCGATGCCTTCCTCGCATCTTTCCTCCGTCGTGGGTGCGGCCGATGCTTTGATGATCGTCGCACAGTAGGAGCTGCAGTAGGTCCTGATTTTTTCAAATGGGCTCGATGTCGATACCGCATTGTTTGATTGGCTGAATTTAAGGGCTGCAAGTATACCAGTTGGGCAAAGGTAGTGAAATAGGCGTAGGAGCTTTCTTGGTAAACAAGTGGACTTATTTTATGAACAAGTTCTTCTATGTTGATAGAATAATCAAGCATCTAGGCTGTGGTAAACCTGTTGGAGTTAGGGTGGGTGAAGTCATGTTGTGTGAACCAATCACCTCTTTTCTGTAAGGTGATACCTGATTCGTTAACCTAGACGCTTTTTGGTAGTGGAAATTTCTTGAGTCTAACAAAATCGCGAGCTGTTGCAACACGTAGGGTCGTGGTATTGTCTCCCCTTCAAGACCTTGATGGCTTATTTTTTTCACAATAAGATTTTTTTCCGTTTCTCCTCTGTGTCTTGGCTGGATGTTAGCATAGTTAACACTGGCGCTTGATTTTTCTTGGCGTCCCATAATCTTGTCCTCTTTGAGGGTAATGATGACAGGAGGACGGTTATTAAAAAAGGACATCAACTGCTGTCAAAATCAAGCTGATAAAATAAATCGATACTTCTCTCTGAACACTGATTGTCGTGCGGGTGAACTTGGGTTTTTAATCTCACGTGAAGATGGCCGCACGACTTTTAACTTGTACGCTAGCGAAAACTGGGTTTATGTGTGTGTTAGGAATGCAGCTCTTAGTCGTCATGATTCCTCAGTATAGGATTAAAATTCGGCCTCGTGAGTTTACAGGAAGTGATGATAAATAATTTGGCATGGGCGATCTGGAGTGCTCTTGACGTCTATTTGGTAACGCCCTCTATCAACAAGGCTGAGGTGAAGGACGTTGGTTCCAGCCGACACGCAGTGAAGAGGTTAGGTGTGAATGTTGAGCCAACTTAGGCCCTAAGTTCAGCAAGGTGTCTGCGTGATGGGATTTCTGTACAGATGTCGGTTCTTCCATGACGCATAACTTGCAAATGTTAACTTTTGGTTGGTTTAAGGTTGCTATCCTTGGTTTTTGGTTTATGACTACACTTTGATACCTCATCGCGAAGTATTTTCATCTACTCAGTTGCTTCCTTCACATAACGCCTCCACACCCCGTTAACTGTTCATCGCCTTTTCACTGTGACTCTGCATTTCTTATGGAAGGGGAATGCGATGCGACAAAGGCAGTGATGAATACCCCATTGTTGAACCTACACCCTTCTACCACCTTCAGATAGTCGATAGGGCTGTTGGGGCGTAGTCCGCTTCCAGAGACGAAGGAGTGAGCCCGTCGTTGACGAACGTTGGAGTAAAGGTGTGTGAACTCTCCTTCATTTTGGACTCGGATGGTATTGCGTCTTTGGCGACGGAAGGAGAGGTGGGATTGCGCAGATTGTACGAGAACTCTTAAATTGCTATGCCTCAGTTTATGTCCTTTTAGTCTACTGATTAGTAGAAGTCTGGCAGGGGAAGGTGGAGTCGAAAGCTTTCATGCTTGTTGCGAAGGCTGTCGGTTTTGATCCTGGGGTTTGTGGTTACGTCTGTTTTGGACTGTAGTATTCAATTGGATTTTCCTTTTATGAATTCACTTCTGACGATGCTTACATTTGCGAATGTTTTTAATTCCCGCATTCATATCGACCCCTCACCGAGTTGGTTTTGCTCTGCAGTGGATCAGTTCTTACGTCTACTTGGCTGTTCTGCTACTGATAGGTTAGTAAGTAGCTAAAAGGAAGGATTTGGTGGCGCATGTGCTAGTGGACGCGTTGGAGTGTTTCGAGGGATGCGTAAGATATTGCTCTTTTGAATTATATGCGTTTGAAGAATGGCTCACTCTATGAGCTGCCACACCAAAGAACTCTCTCACTCTATGAGCTGCCACACCAAAGAACTCAGGATCCACTCGCAGTGGCTAGTAGCAGCAAAACGGGCAACAGTATCGATGCCGTTTTCTTGCAGTGGGTTTTCACTCTAAATGGAAGGTTTTGAGCCCTCATGTTTGTCCATTGCATTTGTTGCTGTTTGGCAAGGGAGATGCAGACAGGCGTAGTGATTGGGTGACCATTAGATTTGGCGAACGAAGAAAACCAATGAGTTAACACCATGGTGAGGACAATCAAATCCCTCACACGAGGGATGNGACTTGCTTGCACACCGACACCTCTGTCGCAGAATCACTATTTATCACTATTTTCTTGATTGCTATGTAAATTTTTTGTAATCACGCTTTCTCAACGACGTTGACACGAAGGAAAGCCACCAATTTCCTTTGTGCCCCTCGCCAGTGGAACATTCGCATGTGGATGCTGTGTGCAAAGTGATGTTGAAGTCGGCCCCCAAAAGAGCCACTGGAGCGTCCACACAAAATGTGCCGTAATCTCTTTAGCAATCCCCCTATCATCCACGACATAACCAAGCCACCGAAGCCATAGAGCATGTGACTTGGGTGCATGGCAGTGACGATCTTGCGCTTTGCGCGCCCAACGTGTCACGGCGTTACGAATGACCTTGTCCAGAAGGAACTTGAGAACACCACAAATCTTCTGGTAATTGAGCTTGCAAATGATTTTTGACACCCCGAATATATTATTGGGACACTTTCCTGTGACCCTTGGTATCTGTGCATCCCAGATACTTTCTCCCTTATCTTGATCTAACATTGATCATCTCACCACTTCAATTCGTATGGACCGGAGTCACGAAGACTACAACGAGTGAACAGAGGGGAAGGCAGGAAATAAGCTCTGTTCATTAGGACATTTCAAGCACCGTCTTACTTTTCAGCCTTGGTGCACACGCATTTGATGCCCTACTTACCAGTGCTATTTAATCAGCTTGATTTTCGTTTATTAGCAGTACAAGCAGATGCACCTAATCACATTATCGTGTGCGGAGTCACGAAGACTATGACGAGTGAACAGAGGGGAAGGCAGGAAATAAGCTCTGCTCATTTGGACATTTCAAGCACCGTCTTACTTTTCAGCCTTGGTGCACACCCATTTGGTGCCCCATTTACCAGTGCTACTTTATCAGCCTCGTTTTCGTTTATTAGCAGTACAAGCAGATGTACCTAATCACATTGTCGTGTGCGCAAAGAGACTATCGACATATTTGTACAAGTACATGGAGGATACCCATCTACCATCCACCAGATTGTGGGTGCGTGCGAGTGTAGGTGTGTAAGTGTTTAAGTGAATGCGGAGAGGCGTGGAATTGTTCAATGCAATGGTTGATCTGACGATAGGCGATTGTCCCTATAGCTTTGGTTAGGTGAGGTCAGGTCAGGTCAGGTCAGGTCAGATCATGCGATTGTAGGTCCGATGCAGCAGGATGGATGCATTAGGTCCGATGCAGTAGGATGGATACAGGGACCAATGAAAGGAAGAGTTGGAGGTGGCGAGCCAATGAGGTGTGTAATTGGGTTGAAGCGCTGTGTAGTTATAATAAGAATTATGTCGCAGCATAATGAGACGTGGTCATAAGAGTGGAAGGGGTATGCGGTACATGATAGGACCACGCTTCTATTGGATATTCGGTGGTGTCGATAATGAAAGGTGGGGAGGAAGTAATGAGGGAAAGGGGCAAAGGAGGTAAATCACCAAATCCGGGACGCGGTCGTTGCAGGCAGATCTGAAGGTCTCCATTATGGCCGGTGGTTATGGTGAGCAGTGTTACTGACTGACACTCGCTCTACTGCCGCCACCACCTTCAGCGTTGATTGTGGACCGCTTTTCAACAACATCACAGGCTCATTAGGCCACCAACGATATCCATTGTTGCCTGCGATGGCAATGGCGAGGGAGAGTGTGGGTCTAGAAGCCGACTCATGGGAGGCCACTACGACTGCACTAAGCGCCTTTAAACAGCTGCGGTTTTGCATTCTACTTGTCTATCCTCTTGAAAGTTACTTCGCTCAGTGTTGGCTATACAAGATGAAGTGATATGCTGTGGCTGAGCATTTAGCACTCTAAATTGGTAAGTAGGAGAGCGAAAAAAACTCATAAGATTAAGGGACAGAAGACAGCAGTCACTACTGGAAACTCACTCATCCTCACCTCAAATCCCGTTTCGATAGCCTGGGCTCGAATACAGCTCCACTCCATTTCCGCCAACTCCGCCTTCTTCACTACCGAGGCAGCCCAAATGGTGGCATCTGAGGCAATATTTTTGCGCTAGGCTGTCTCCAGCCTTTTCAGCACCCAACTGGATGTAGCCTGTAGTGGTGCGCTCGATGACACCAGTTCTCCACGTACCGTAACCCCACCACTGTTGCTTCGTGATCCTCCACCAATGGATCTGTATCTCCACCTCCGCCTCAGTTATCGTTGATGTTGGTTGCTATGATGTAGAAAAAACACCTTCCTGAGTAGCATGCATTATAAACCAGATTTTCTCCAACCTCCCGATAATCTCATTTATGCTCCTAATGTGCCAGCTACTAGACACCTCTATTGGCACTACTTCCAGGTTCGTTTGCCTTCGAACGCCTCCAAGAATGTAAAAGGCTTGCACAAGCGAATAGACATACAGCTAGATGGAAGACCGGATAGGGAACGGATGGACAGAAGGGTCAGTGTACGAATGATTGAAGTGATGGGATAATTTAGTTTTGGATTTTTTCGTCACCTGAGTAGTTTTTCTCATACAACATTTTGCGAAACTGGGGCTGATTTCAGACTAATAACACTGATATTTCGTAAACCTAGGTGATTGCCAAAAAAAACAAATTCGCATTCGAGAGATGAACCAAGTCGACGACCAATCGTTGATCAACTTGAAAAAGGAGTTACAACAAAACTTCTAGTGCTCTACAGAGAAAGATGTGTTTCGTGAAATCATCAGCACCACCACCATTCTGTAAACGATCGCCATCATTGCGGTAATTATGAGGCAAAAAAATAATTCCACATTATTTCCTCAACAAAAACTAAGCAACCGCAAAAACTTCTCTCAAGGCCAAACACTCGTTGCAGTAATCAACAATGCAACCCAAGGTACGAGCCCTCCCAGTAATAGGCGAGCTTGGTACCAGTTTCACTTAAATAGTCTTCAAACAATCTGAACTAATGTAACTCTCGGTCGAATTCCGACACCAAGAACCGGTGTTAATCACTTGCAACTTGAACAGATGTAACCAACCAGGTAAGAAGAGTAAGAACAAGAGGCAAGACACTTCCAATGGGCAAGTACTGATCTTACTGTTTCTAAGAAATTTCTCCCAAACATCCCCCAGTTAGAGAGAACTCTATCGAGAGGATTCACTGCAAGCAACCGCGTTTGCAGTCCTTCATAAGCCCAAACAAAACAGTCTTTTGGACATAGGGTGGCGCGCACTCCACACCTGTGAGTGGACGGTTTTTGCAAAAACAGTGATGACACTTTCGATAGCCTAGCAATTGCCGCAGTGCAAGTCATTCCATGTCATAGGCTATTCTCCCGGTCAGTCACACGACCAGCGAACCACCCTACAGGGACGTGGAGGCGTAGGAGCAACAAAGACACTGTCTGTCTGGCATGTAAATAGCAGTCATGTGATCAGTCCCCACCACGACAGCCCCCTCGATGCCGCTGTAGGAGTGAACCAATTGTCGCAATGCTGCTGGCTGTTCTTGACACATCAACCTCGAATAAAATCAGCCAAATGAGGTGTGTAATTCCGTGTCACTCAAAATGGGGAGTTCTCCCAAACGTGATGTCCTCTAAATGGCTTGACGTCACAAAAACTAAACCATTTAGGTCGATCAATAAAAAGTATTGCGTTTTGCTACTGCCTACTACGTCTTTTCAAATAGAATAAGATATTGCGAAAATCTTGCTGGTGCTTCAGTCCTGAACTCGTACTACATCCCGATTGCTTTCAACCAAAGAGTAGCAGAAATCAACGCGGGAGCACGCGCTTTCCAACGTGCTATAACGGGTCCCATCAGAAAACATCGGATGTATTACCAAGCCTCAGCAACCAACCCTATAGCCCAACCAACAAGGAAGCAGTGATAGTAGCAGAACCGTCAGCTGTAGCATCCCCTGTTTCAGGTGCAGCAAGAACCATCACAACTTCGGTTGTAACCTCGACCCACTAGTCAGTAATGGTTTCATGGATCCGTGCCACTTAAAACAAAGGGTGCACAAAAGTGGCGTCTCAGCGGATATGAGTCATCACTACCATGAGAAATTTGATAAACTAGGCGCACAGTAAGGGAGATGTCAAAGACGCACGGGTTGTGAACCTTCATACCTCGTCCGCGTAAACGCTGAGTGCGATAAAGTGGCAGGCGAAGGAGACCAACCTGTCGAGGAGACCGTCAACGAGCTCTGGGTTGGTGGTCGCGATGATAGTGCTGCAGCAAGAGGCTGAAGGTGATAGAGAGGTGCCGGTTCAACAATGGGACGTTGGTCACTGCCTTTGCCACATCGAATCTCCTGCCTGTAAGAAAAGAGGGGTCACAGTGTAGCGGAGATGATTGGTTAACAGAGTGTAGAGGCGTTACGTAAAGGAAACATCTCACCAAATGATAATATTTCACAAGCAGGCACCCAAGGATAGTCATAAACCCAAAAGCAAGGATAACAACTATAAACCAACCAAAAATAGCATTTGTAAGTTAAGCATTAGGAAAGAATCGCCATCGGCATAGAAATTCCATCATACAGACACCCTACTAAACTTGGGGCAAAGGCTGCCTCAACATTCGCACTCAACTTCCTCACTGCGTGCTAATCGGAACCAACGTCTTTCACCACAGTCTTGGTGGTAGAGGACGTTACCAAATAGACGTCAACAGCACTCCTGATCGCCCGTACCAAATTATCCACCACCATTTCACCCTTAAACATACGAGGCCGAATTTTGACCCCATAATGAGAAATCATGACGACTAGGAGCAGCTGCGCTCCTAGCACACACAAACCCAGTCCTTTCTGGCCTGCCGCTGACAAATCATGCAGCCATCGTCATCTGAGTTCAAAGCCTACTTCGAACCAAACGACAATCAGTATTCGAAGAGAAGCACCATAGGTACAAAGTCTGCAGAAGCAAGATCAGCATGAAATCGTCGGACAATTTCCGTTTCTCTTACAAGTTAAACATACTGGGGCAATAAGTCAACCAAATCATTGCAAAAACCACGCATGTAAGCGTAACCGAAATCGCCTCTTTGGACAAATTGCCCATACCTGGATACACATCAAAAACTTGCGCTCCAAGCCTTAAACATCAAGCAAGAGATTACCAAATATGACAGTGAGTTGCACAGAGAATTATACCTACGTAGCAAAACCGCACAGCACAACCACTCGTCCACTTGCTCCACACCTACTTCATATCGGTTCCATCTCATACCATAGTGGTAAAAGCGAGACTAAACCTAAACATCCCAGATTAAAAAAGACCAAGAGAAACTAATAATCGCAAAAATACAATAACATCTGATTCAACAGATCCAACAAGCTTACAGAATTAGAGATTTGCTCTTGTTTCGCTCTCGCGTGGCACTCCCATACAGTACTCAGTCGTTCATGAATCTTCCCTCAAGTCTGCGATGCTTATTTCCAGAATGAATGACTAGCCAACACCGAGCGAAGTAGCTTCCAAGAGGATAGATAAGTGGAATGCAAAACCACAGCTGTTTAAAGGCGCTCAGTGCAGTCTCAGTGGCCTCCCATGAGTCGGCTTCTAGACCCACACTCTCCCTCACCATTGCCATCGTAGACAACAATGAATATTGTTGGTGGCCTAATGAGCCTGTGATGTTGTTCAAAAGCGGTTCACAATCAACGTTGAAGGTGGTGGCGGCAGTAGAGCGAGTGTCAGTCAGTAATACTGCTCACCATAACCACCAGCCATAATGGAGACCTACAGATCCGCCTTCAACGACCTCGTCCCGGATTTGGTGATTTGCCTCCTTTGCCCCTTTCCCTCATTATTTCCTCCCCCCCCACCACCTTTTATTATCGACACAACCGAACATCCAATAGAAGCGTGGTCCTATCATGTACCGCATACCCCTTCCACTCTTATGACCACGTCTCATTATGCTGCGACATAATTCTTATTAACTACACAGCGCTTCAACCCAATTACACACCTCATTGGCTCGCCACCTCCAACTCTTCCTCTCATTGGTCCCTGCATCCATCCTGCTGCATCGGACCTACAATCGCATGACCTGACCTCACCTCACCTCACCTAACCAAAGCTATAGGGACAATCGCCCATCGTCAGATCAACCATTGCATTGAACAATTCCGCACCTTTCTACATTCACTTAAACAAGTACACACCTACACTTGCATGCACCCACAATCTGGTGGATGGTAGATGGGTATCCTCCATGTACTTGTACAAATATGTAGATAGTCACTTGGCGCACACGACAATGTGATTGGGTACATCTGCTTGTACTGCTAATAAACGATAATGAGGTTCATAAAATAGCACTGGTAAATGGGGCACCAAGTGCTTGTGCACCAAGGCTGAAAAGTAAGACGGTGCTTGAAATGTCCAAATGAATAGAGCTTATTTCCTGCCTTCCTCTCTGTTCACTCGTCGTAGTCTTCGTGACTATGATCCATACGAACTGAAGTGTTGAGATGATTAATGTTAGATAAAGATAAGGGGGAAAGTATCTGGGATGCAGAGATACCAAGGGTCACAGGAAAGTATCCCAATAAAATATTCAGGGTGTCAAAAAACATCTGCGAGCTCAATTACCAGAAAGTTGTGGTGTTCTCAAGGTCCCTCTGGACAAGGTCATTCGTAACGCCGTGACACGTTGCGCGCAAAGCGCAAGATCGTCACTGCCATGCACCCAATTCACGTGCTCTGTGGCTTCGGTGGCTTGGTTATGTTGTGGATGATAGGTGGATCGCTAAAGAGAGTGAAAACTCACTGCAAAAAAACGGCACCGATACTGTTGCCCGTTTTGCTGCTACCAGCCACTGCGAGTAGATCCTGAGTTCTTTGGTGTGGCAGCTGATAGAGTGAGCCAATTCTTCAAACCCATATAATTCAAAATAGCAATACCTTACGCATTTCTCGAAACACTCCAACGCGTCCACTAGCACATGCTCCACCAAATCCCACTTTTTAGCTACTTACTAACCCATCTGTAGCAGAACAGCCAAGTAGACGTAAGGACTGATCCACTGCAGAGCAAAACCAACCCGCTGAGAGGTCGATATGAATGCGGAAATTAAAAACATTCGCAAATGTAAGCATTGTCAGAAGTGAATTCATACAAGGAAAATCCAATTAAATTTCACAGTCCAAAATAGACATAACCACAAATCCCAGGATCAAAACTGACAGCCTCCGCAACAAACGTGAAAGCTTTCGACTCCACCTTCAAAAGAGCAATACCTTAAGCAGTTCTCGAAACACTCCAACACGTCTACTAGCACATGCTCCACCAAATCTCACTTTTTAGCTACGTACTAACCTATCAGTAGCAGAACAACAAAGTAGACGTAAGGACTGATCCACTCCAGAGCAAAACCAGCCCGGCGAGAGGTCGATATGAATGCAGGAATTACAAACATTCGTAAATGTAAGCATCGTCAGAAGTGAATTCATACAAGGAAAATCCAATTAAATGCCACAGCCCAAAATAGACATAACCACAAATCCCAGGATCAAAACTGACAGCCTCCGCAACAAACGTGAAAGCTTTCGACTCCACCTTCTTCTGCCAGACTTGTACTAATCAGTAGACTAAAAGGACATAAACTGAGGCATAGCAATTTAGGAGTTCCCGTACAATCTGTACAATTCCACCTCTCCTTCCGTCTCCAAAGACGCAATACGATCCGAGTCCAAACTGACGGAGAGTTCACGCACCTTTACCCCAACGTTCGTCAACGACGGGCTCACGCCGTCGACGCTGGAAGCAGACTACGCTCCAACGGCCCTATCAACTATCTGAAGGTGTAGAAGGGTTTAGGTTCAACAATGGGGTATTCATCACTGCCTTCGTTGCATCGCATTCCCCACTCATAAGAAATGCGGGGTCACAGTGAAAAGGCGATTAACAGTTAACGGGGTGTGGGGGCGTTATGTGAAGGAAGCAACTGAGCAGATGAAAACACTTCACGATGATGTATCAAAGTGTAGTCATAAACCACAAACCAAGGATAGCAACCTTAAACCAACCAAAAGTTAACACTTGCAAGTTAGGCGTCATAGAAGAACCGACATCTGTACAGAAATCCCATCACGCAGACACCTTGCTGAACTTAGGGCCTAAGTTGGCTCAACATTCACATTCATTCTTCACTGCGTGTCGGTTGGAACCAGCGTCTTTTATCTCAGCCTTGTTGATAGAGAGCGTTACCAAATGGACGTCAAGGGCACTTCAGATCGCCCATGCCAAATTATTTATCATCACTTTCTGTAAACTCACGAGGCCAAATTTTAATCCCACACTGAGGAATCATGACGACTAAGAGCTGCACTCCTAACACACACAAAACCCAGTTTTCGCTAGCGTGCAAGTGACAAATCGTGCGGCCATCTTCACCTGAGATTAAAAACCTCTGTCGAACCGTGCGACAATCGGTATTCAGAGAGAAGTATCGACTTATTTTATCAACCTGATGTTGATAGCAATTGATGTCCTTTTACAATAACCGTCCTCCTGCCTTCATTACTCTCAAAGAGGACAAGATTATGAGACACCGAGAAAAATCAAGTGCCAACGTTAACTATGCTAACATCCATCAGGGACACAGAGGAGAAACGGAAAAATATTAAGCAATCAAGGTCTTGAAGGAGAGACAATACCACGACCCTACGTGCTGCAGCAGCTCGCGGTTTTGTTAGACTCAAGAAATTTTCACTATCAAAAAGCGTCTGGGTTAACGAGTCAAGTATCATCTTACAGAAAAGAAGGGATTGGTTCACACAACATGACTTCACCCACCCCAACTCCAAAAGGTTTACCACAGCCTAGATGCTTGATTATTCTATCAACACAGAAGAACTTGTTCACAAAATAAGTGCACTTGTTTACCAAGAAAGCTCCTTCGCCTATTTCACTACCTTTGCACAACTGGTATACTTGCAGCCCTTAACTTCAGCCAATCATAACAAATCGACAAGGAACAAACAATGCGGTATCGACATCGAGCCCATTTGAAAAAATCAGGACCTACTGCAGCTCCTACCGGGCGACGATCATCAAAGCATCGGCCGAACCCACAACGGAGGAAAGAGGCGAGGAAGGCATTCAGTACTTGACACCTCGAGTTCCACCAAGAAAGCAGCCTTTTCATTGCTCGCCTCCACGTACTTACTTGCTGCAATTAGAACGTCATTCTCCACCCCATGGAAGAAGCGTTGAGTGAGTTGTGTGCTGTCACAATGGGCGATGAAAGAGCGCATCCCGCGGAGCAATCGTCCTCCCCATCCTTTGCGAATGAGGAACGGGAGCGGAAGCCCCTCACGGAGACGAAGAAATTACCCTCATGCAGAAATGCTCCCGACTCTGTTTTGACGTTGACCAACTGCTGTTGTTGGAATGAGATTCACCTAGGGAAAAATAAAATTCTTACATAAAAATCTTAAACGAGGCAACATCGTGGATACAAGGTACAAACTTGTGTTCCGACATTTTGGAGACTAAATTAAAATGCATTTCCACTAACCCCAATGTTAAGCGATTTTCATCAGCACTGGTTTCTCCACTCCGTGAAAAGATGCATGAGTTGCATCAAAACCTGTTCAACGCCCTCAAAAAAGTCAAACGTCTGCATTCGTTCATCGAAGCAGCACGCGATTACTTGCCCATATTTCTCACTCAAGTCAGCAAAATTTGTCTGAACTACACCGAAGGAAAGGAATCATCATAAAGCGACGTTTTCTTATAAGCAAAGCTACATATTCAACAGCCAGAATATCCAAAAATCCACATCTTTAAAGTGGCCAATGCGTTAGAGACCATCCTACAATTGCTGCACCATTTGACATTGCATCCCGATATGAAGCATGAGAGAAAAGGGTCAAGGTTTGTTTACCTCATTTTATGGCTTTCAAAAATAATTGTAACACAACGTTACCTTGGAAACGTCTAGAATAGTTCGGCAAATGAAACGCGTAACGAACAAGAAAAAATCCGAACCCTCGTCCTCTGCCTTAACCTAGAAATGACTTAAGCCCACCGAGATCATAAAGCGTACCATGCTGCAAAAACACCTGGACAAAAAGAACTTCGTTTATACTGGCATTTGGCTAACTTTTACAAAAGGATTCGACTACTCCACCCCAGGCACTACAGAAGTTATAAATGCAACAAGCCTGAAGTACCGCGGCAACACCTCCACGTCACTCTGCACATTTATGCACGTAAACTAAACAAAGATGATTCCTTAATAATAAAAAATCACATACCTACATTCCTTAAAGCAAAGTGCAAGCCAAAACCACCACCGGCAGTCCAACCCAATCCCAGTCCGGGCTTTCATTTGTGCCGCTAAATATATTCGGAAGATTTTCTACACACAAAAAGCAAGGACTTGTCATAGATGTTGCTACTAGGCTCAAGATTTTAGCCACATGCATTCAAGGTGAAATTTACAAGCCTAGGAAAACCTGGATGTATATTGACTTATTTTATCAAAATCGTTTTGCTTTACCTTCTTGCAAAAGGCTCAACTCCTTCCTTTCAGCACTTGTTTTAATTTTTTCAATGCACAAGTGTTGCATAAGAAATAAGCTTAAGACATTAAAGGAAAAAATCAGTTTGTTGCAATGGCAGCAGTGTTACTAAAGTGTGTGCAGAACTAACTTCGGCAGTAACTAAATGGTAAGGCGTCAAAATAATTAAAATCTTTAGCAAAATAGAAGTTTACTATAAGTAATGCAGAACATGGCTGCTACTTATTGTGCAAATATGCCCATTATGTTCGAATGCATCGTTAAATCTATTAGTGTCACAACTTCGTGTACGAGTGCCTAGCGGTTTGTCTGTAGTCTATTACTGCAGGACCACTTGTTGCTCATCCAACTCGTCGCATAGGAAAGTCTGGTGGGTCAGAAAAGACAATACTGTTATTTGCATTGAATAGTCTGGTATTTTTATTGGTGGGTCTTTACTAATGAGGCTTGCTTTGCAGGGAAGGTTGTAAATCTCTTAAGATTGCACTCGCCTCCAATTACTTTTATAGAAGTACTTGTTCTTGCGTCTTTGTACACGTTTATCAAATTACGCATGCCCTTACTTGTCAGGTTGAGCACAGAGAAAGGATGAATTTGCTTTGTATTCGACAAAGGCTTACCTTTCCTTGGTGGAGCCTTCGTTACTAGTGTGGATGCATTTTCGACCATCACAATGCACGAATCTCGCCTCTGCCATTGCTTCGAACGTTGCTCAGGTAAGAATTAGTCGCGATTTGTGAATTGTCATCGCTCCTTTCATGCATTCATATTTTTGAAGTGCTCGTTTTAGAACAGCATTTTGCATAGCAAAAGTTGGGTTGCCCAAGTTGTTATAATTACCATGCGGGTTGATTGGATCAAGCTTTTGGAATCTTTGCGTTCTAACTATACATTAACCTCTATCACTATCTGAAACTTCATTCCTTAGTTGTGTTTTCCTTTTTTTGCACAGCGTATACGCGAAAATCCAGTGACCACTTAATCGTGTGTTCAGTTTCCATATGAGTAAGCATGAAGTTGTGGCACTTTCGTTTCCTCGTTGTGGATTGTTTGAGGCTGTAAAGGGGATGGAAAACGATTGACCTACTATTTTTGGCTCCTAGAAGCTTGGTGAGTTCAACATGCGCAGACGATGTAAAGTGTGGTGGAGAAGCGAAAGCGTATGTTGGAGGAGGTGAGCAGACATGAGAAAGGAAGGAAACCGATGGAACGTGCAGCACGAAGAAGAAACAGGAACCGACCGGTAATATGTTTTGTTGTGAAACAAAATACTGAGTAAACCTAGACAGAATTTCCCTGCTCATTACTTTCATCCTTCCATGTTTAGTTTTGTGTTGATTTGATTCATCTGTTCGTTTGTTATACAACGGTCGTTTATAAGCTGGTGGTGAGGAGCATAGTGCCGAGGAGGTGCACGAATTTAGGCTGTCATATGCTCGCTATGTAGACTTCTGACCGTTCGGCCGGAAGTGTGATTCTGAGGTGGTTGATTGACTGGAATTTGACTTTTTCGCAGTCTGATGGCAATGCACTTGTGATTTAAAGCCACTAAAATTGCACAATGTGGCTATAGTTTTTGATGTCATGAGTTGAGGGAGGTCACTGTTGGAGTGCACCCACCATGGTTTCCAACGGGCACGGAAATTTGTCGTAGTGACTAGCTATTGGTATCTGCTTGTTTGAAAGAAGAATGGATCGCCACCTCCACGGCCCAAATACCTTAGTAGTTGCATGTGGATGGCATTGTGGTACCAAAGACCTATGGGGAGTGGGAGGGGGAGGGGAGGAGGAGTAGGTATTGTCCATATTGGTGTGCACCGACGTGATTGCACGGAAGTGAAGTAGTCAGTGCTTGATGTCTACCGTCCGGGAGTCGTTGACAGGGTTGTATGGTCGGTCTAAGGCAGGGTGTTAGCTTTGATGCATGGATGTGATGCAGACAATGGCTGGATGGGCCAGCACAATCTTATCAAGCAGTTATTTTGGGAGTTGATTGTCGGGTTGAGTGTGAACTTGCGACTGCTGTTTGACTAAAGTTTGAATATTTTGCAGGCGGCCAGCGCTGGAGTCAGCGTCGACTTGGGAAGAGGAGATGCGAGTNGGCAAAAGCAACCTTTGGCAAAGAGAAGACACAAAGAACTCCAGGTACACTAGCAAATGCTATTAAAGGGATTCAACAAACTCACCCCACGTATTTGTCCAATGGTAATACTAGCCGTCGCATCCACTTAAAGTTAGCCCATACTGCATGGCAGCTTGACAGAATTCTAGAGCTGCCCCGAGAAGGAAAAGATACTACGAGTTTACCCAAGCTGCATTCAGCCATACCGCCTTCTTGGTATACATACTCCTGCAAAAAGTAGTTTCAAATATCTCCTGCTTCCTTAAGCAACTCAATTTTTCACACTGACCCACGCAACTACCCATAAGCCACACATTCTTCATCTTTTAAAGCCGTCCTCAAGGCTGAGTAGTAGCATTCCCCATTTTAACAATATGACGACACACTCAACTGTGGAATGAGGAAACAAATCGAGGCTGTACTTTAAAATGCACTCATCACCTGTGCCAACAAACTGCAACCCAACTAAATAAAAATATTTCCACACCTGCCGAAGCAAAATATGCAGCAGTCGTTACCTAGCCATGCAAATTAGCCGCGTCTACACAAGAGAACATCTTTATCGCCAATTCATACATACGTACTACAGTTCTCCAAGCTGCCCCCTCCCCGAAGACGACAAGAGACATCATACTCGGGCAGAATATACAGAAGTGCATTTAACACACGAGCGACACACTCCACGAACGTACAATCACAAGGCCACCAGGGGGCCCCATCACCAAAAGCTGTCGTTCAGCAAACCATCGACGTTTTCCATAGTTCACTTTGCCCTGTCGGTAAGGCTACTGCGGCGTCAATCCCCTCATCCCCACGGTGTAAGCTAATTCTGTATGGGACTAGACAATGTGCTTTCCATCACGCACGTCAATGACCAGTGGAGGAGATGCTGGCCTAAAAGCAAAAGCCAAACTCGTGTCAACGGTGCAGCATCACAACAAATATAGCGACAGAATAATTAAGATTTGATAAAGCATCCAATCCGAGACCCGCTATCACATCACAAGCATACAAAGGCAAGTTCAACCACTTGTCTCAGACAGCGGATATGCACTCAATACCATCAACTTGGGGGTGAGCGTTAATGAACACACGCACACAAACACAAACAAGCATCCCAAAATCGCTCAATCTCACGTAACAAGCTGCACAGGTTGGAATCTGAAAAAATAAGTGGGTATGAAAGTGTTGGAAACTTTCTGTTCCTCTTACAACTTAATCACACTCGGTCAATAAGCCATCCAACTAGCTGCAATACTTACGCTTGTAAGTGTCATCGAAATCGTCTCTTTGCTTTTAACATTAGGCAAGCAATTATCAGAAGTGGTAATGGATCGTACGGAGAACCATGCTTACACACCAAAGCCTCGTGGTCTAACCCCACTTTCAACTACCCAACATCTACCACATATCAACTCCATCTCATACCATAGTGGTCAATGCGACTACACCTGAACATCCTAGATTCAAAAAGAACAAGCAAAACTAATAATTGTAAGAAGATAATAACATCTTATTCAACCTGTCCAGGATAAGTACTTACACAACACTCTTGCTTCGCTCCTGCGTATCCATAAGCCCATCAAGCGCAAAGATGCGCTGCTTATTCTCAAGATGAATAATTAGTCCACACTGAGCAGAGGAACTTCCGACATGATCGATAGGTCGAATAATCGCAACGCCACGGCTGTCAACGACGACGTCGAGTTCAAAAGCGCTCAATGCGGTCTCAGTGGCACCCCATGGGTCTGCTTTAACATTTGCAATCACCTTTGCCATTTCCACCGTCGACAACGATCAACGCTATTAGCGGCCTAATAAGTGTGCGATGCCGTTGAACAGCGCCCCATAAACAGCACTGAAGGCGGTGGCGACGGGGCAGCGAGTATCAGTCAGTAAGATCGCTCATCATCATCACCATCAGCCACCGTCAACAAGACTGTCAAAGTCAAAACAAAATACGTTGCTGACAAATGCGCGAAGTTTGAAGGCAAAATCGATGCCTAGTGCTGTTCACCAGTGACCTCACGTTTATCACACAAGATATTAAAGAACAAAATCACTTGCACTGTACCTGGGACCTGCAACGACTTTAGCACTAAGTGATGCCAAATGCTTGGTAGAGTTTTCACATTTCAGCAAAACTAACAAACGTGAATGTTGTCGATGGACAAAGTAAACTTGTCCAGCTTTTCTTCGTGAATCTTATCCAGGGCAAAAACTTGACACGCAGAGATGTACGTTCCAAAACATGTATGTATATGAACGTGACCACCAGTTGGTACGTCTCATGACCTGGAAAGCAACATAAAAATGCAACTCCGTGTACAGTGAGAAAGAAGTGGTACAATAAATAACACACACCTAGAGATGCAAAGGTAAGCAAACAGCTATTCACCAAAAGGAACTGAACTAGATTTTATAAAAAAATTGCATTAAGTCTTCTTAATTTCGCTGCTTCACCAGTGACACAATCACCACCGCAACCCACCATCCCTTCCAAACAGAACAGTAAGCGCTCCTGTCACGTCAAATCCAATCCCACACTCGACTCGTCAATTAAGCTTCCGTCCATGTAATTATCCAATGCTTGTACCGAACTAGACAAACCTATCGCAATTCCACCAAATACACCAATATCGTCCATGACATGATCCACATCGCAGGACCAAGGTGACGCCTCCACAGGTGACTCGATAAGCCTACACTGTCTACCATCCCACTGATTTTTCAAATCTCGGTCCGTCGCCATCGCAAGTTTGTAGTGCTTAAAAGAGGAAAAAAGGAATGTCGATGAGTAAATTTCAACGTACGGTTGGGTGAGATCTCGTCCACGCCTTCCAGTGAAGTGGTAGAACATCCCCACTCGAGGGCCACAGATGAATGAGCGACAGCAGCGTAGCCAATGTAGACAGGGTTCATCCCACTCCCCATGACCGGTGAGCAGGAATAGGCACGCCTGCAGTGTACTTCAGCGCAAATCGCCACCTCATGTACCGACTTTGCATCGCATCACAAACGCAATGACCTCAAAAGCGGCTACGCAGCACCCACACTCGCATCTCCTCTTCCCAAGTCGACGCTGACTCCAGCGCTGGCCGCCTGCAAAATATTCAAACTTTAGTCAAACAGCAGTCGCAAGTTCACACTCAACCCGACAATCAACTCCCAAAATAACTGCTTGATAAGATTGTGCTGGCCCATCCAGCCATTGTCTGCATCACATCCATGCATCAAAGCTAACACCCTGCCTTAGACCGACCATACAACCCTGTCAACGACTCCCGGACGGTAGACATCAAGCACTGACTACTTCACTTCCGTGCAATCACGTCGGTGCACACCAATATGGACAATACCTACTCCTCCTCCCCTCCCCCTCCCACTCCCCATAGGTCTTTGGTACCACAATGCCATCCACATGCAACTACTAAGGTATTTGGGCCGTGGAGGTGGCGATCCATTCTTCTTTCAAACAAGCAGATACCAATAGCTAGTCACTACGACAAATTTCCGTGCCCGTTGGAAACCATGGTGGGTGCACTCCAACAGTGACCTCCCTCAACTCATGACATCTAAAATTATAGCCACATTTTTCAATTTTAGTGGCTTTAAATCACAAGTGCATTGCCATCAGACTGCGAAAAAGTCAAATTCCAGTCAATCAACCACCTCAGAATCACACTTCCGGCCGAACGGTCAGAAGTCTACATAGCGAGCATATGACAGCCTAAATTCGTGCACCTCCTCGGCACTATGCTCCTCACCACCAGCTTATAAACGACCGTTGTATAACAAACGAACAGATGAATCAAATCAACACAAAACTAAACATGGAAGGATGAAAGTAATGAGCAGGGAAATTCTGTCTAGGTTTACTCAGTATTTTGTTTCACAACAAAACATATTACCGGTCGGTTCCTGTTTCTTCTTCGTGCTGCACGTTCCATCGGTTTCCTTCCTTTCTCATGTCTGCTCACCTCCTCCAACATACGCTTTCGCTTCTCCACCACACTTTACATCGTCTGCGCATGTTGAACTCACCAAGCTTCTAGGAGCCAAAAATAGTAGGTCAATCGTTTTCCATCCCCTTTACAGCCTCAAACAATCCACTACTAGGAAACGAAAGTGCCACAACTTTATGCTTACTCATATGGAAACTGAACACACGATTAAGTGGTCACTGGATTTTCGCGTATACGCTGTGCAAAAAAAGGAAAACACAACTAAGGAATGAAGTTTCAGATAGTGATAGAGGTTAATGTATAGTTAGAACGCAAAGATTCCAAAAGCTTGATCCAATCAACCCGCATGGTAATTATAACAACTTGGGCAACCCAACTTTTGCTATGCAAAATGCTGTTCTAAAACGAGCTGTTTTCCATCCCCTTTACAGCCTCAAACAATCCACAACGAGGAAACGAAAGTGCCACAACTTTATGCTTACTCATATGGAAACTGAACACACGATTAAGTGGTCACTGGATTTTCGCGTATACGCTGTGCAAAAAAAGGAAAACACAACTAAGGAATGAAGTTTCAGATAGTGATAGAGGTTAATGTATAGTTAGAACGCAAAGATTCCAAAAGCTTGATCCAATCAACCCGCATGGTAATTATAACAACTTGGGCAACCCAACTTTTGCTATGCAAAATGCTGTTCTAAAACGAGCACTTCAAAAATATGAATGCATGAAAGGAGCGATGACAATTCACAAATCGCGACTAATTCTTACCTGAGCAACGTTCGAAGCAATGGCAGAGGCGAGATTCGTGCATTGTGATGGTCGAAAATGCATCCACACTAGTAACGAAGGCTCCACCAAGGAAAGGTAAGCCTTTGTCGAATACAAAGCAAATTCATCCTTTCTCTGTGCTCAACCTGACAAGTAAGGGCATGCGTAATTTGATAAACGTGTACAAAGACGCAAGAACAAGTACTTCTATAAAAGTAATTGGAGGCGAGTGCAATCTTAAGAGATTTACAACCTTCCCTGCAAAGCAAGCCTCATTAGTAAAGACCCACCAATAAAAATACCAGACTATTCAATGCAAATAACAGTATTGTCTTTTCTGACCCACCAGACTTTCCTATGCGACGAGTTGGATGAGCAACAAGTGGTCCTGCAGTAATAGACTACAGACAAACCGCTAGGCACTCGTACACGAAGTTGTGACACTAATAGATTTAACGATGCATTCGAACATAATGGGCATATTTGCACAATAAGTAGCAGCCATGTTCTGCATTACTTATAGTAAACTTCTATTTTGCTAAAGATTTTAATTATTTTGACGCCTTACCATTTAGTTACTGCCGAAGTTAGTTCTGCACACACTTTAGTAACACTGCTGCCATTGCAACAAACTGATTTTTTCCTTTAATGTCTTAAGCTTATTTCTTATGCAACACTTGTGCATTGAAAAAATTAAAACAAGTGCTGAAAGGAAGGAGTTGAGCCTTTTGCAAGAAGGTAAAGCAAAACGATTTTGATAAAATAAGTCAATATACATCCAGGTTTTCCTAGGCTTGTAAATTTCACCTTGAATGCATGTGGCTAAAATCTTGAGCCTAGTAGCAACATCTATGACAAGTCCTTGCTTTTTGTGTGTAGAAAATCTTCCGAATATATTTAGCGGCACAAATGAAAGCCCGGACTGGGATTGGGTTGGACTGCCGGTGGTGGTTTTGGCTTGCACTTTGCTTTAAGGAATGTAGGTATGTGATTTTTTATTATTAAGGAATCATCTTTGTTTAGTTTACGTGCATAAATGTGCAGAGTGACGTGGAGGTGTTGCCGCGGTACTTCAGGCTTGTTGCATTTATAACTTCTGTAGTGCCTGGGGTGGAGTAGTCGAATCCTTTTGTAAAAGTTAGCCAAATGCCAGTATAAACGAAGTTCTTTTTGTCCAGGTGTTTTTGCAGCATGGTACGCTTTATGATCTCGGTGGGCTTAAGTCATTTCTAGGTTAAGGCAGAGGACGAGGGTTCGGATTTTTTCTTGTTCGTTACGCGTTTCATTTGCCGAACTATTCTAGACGTTTCCAAGGTAACGTTGTGTTACAATTATTTTTGAAAGCCATAAAATGAGGTAAACAAACCTTGACCCTTTTCTCTCATGCTTCATATCGGGATGCAATGTCAAATGGTGCAGCAATTGTAGGATGGTCTCTAACGCATTGGCCACTTTAAAGATGTGGATTTTTGGATATTCTGGCTGTTGAATATGTAGCTTTGCTTATAAGAAAACGTCGCTTTATGATGATTCCTTTCCTTCGGTGTAGTTCAGACAAATTTTGCTGACTTGAGTGAGAAATATGGGCAAGTAATCGCGTGCTGCTTCGATGAACGAATGCAGACGTTTGACTTTTTTGAGGGCGTTGAACAGGTTTTGATGCAACTCATGCTTCTTTTCACGGAGTGGAGAAACCAGTGCTGATGAAAATCGCTTAACATTGGGGTTAGTGGAAATGCATTTTAATTTAGTCTCCAAAATGTCGGAACACAAGTTTGTACCTTGTATCCACGATGTTGCCTCGTTTAAGATTTTTATGTAAGAATTTTATTTTTCCCTAGGTGAATCTCATTCCAACAACAGCAGTTGGTCAACGTCAAAACAGAGTCGGGAGCATTTCTGCATGAGGGTAATTTCTTCGTCTCCGTGAGGGGCTTCCGCTCCCGTTCCTCATTCGCAAAGGATGGGGAGGACGATTGCTCCGCGGGATGCGCTCTTTCATCGCCCATTGTGACAGCACACAACTCACTCAACGCTTCTTCCATGGGGTGGAGAATGACGTTCTAATTGCAGCAAGTAAGTACGTGGAGGCGAGCAATGAAAAGGCTGCTTTCTTGGTGGAACTCGAGGTGTCAAGTACTGAATGCCTTCCTCGCCTCTTTCCTCCGTTGTGGGTTCGGCCGATGCTTTGATGATCGTCGCCCGGTAGGAGCTGCAGTAGGTCCTGATTTTGTTTTTGGTTTGTGACTACTCTTTGGTAGCTGATTGTGAAATATTTTCATCTGCTTAGTTGCTTCCTTCACATAACGCCTCTACACCCTGCTAACTCTTTATCGCCTTTTCACTGTGACCCTGCATTTCTTATGAGCGGGAAATGCGATGCGACAAAGGCAGTGATGAATACCCCATTGTTGAGCCTACACCCTTCTACCACCTTCAGATAGTCGATAGGGCTGTTGGAGCGTAGTCCGCTTCCAGCGTCGACGGCGTGAGCCCGTTGTTGACGTACATTGGAGTAAAGGTGCGTGAACTCTCCGTCAGTTTGGACTTGGATCGTATTGCGTCTTTGGAGACGGAAGGAGAGGTGGGATTGTACAGATTGTACGAGAACTCCCAAATTGCTATGCCTCAGTTCATTTCCTTTTAGTCTACTGATCAGTAGAAGTCTGGCAGAGGAAGGTGGAGTCGAAAGCTTTCACGTTTGTTGCGGTGGCTGTCTGTTTTGATCCTGGGATTTGTGGTTATGTCTTTTTTGGTCTGTGTTATTTAATTGGATTTTCCTTTTATGAATTCACTTCTGACGATGCTTACATTTGCGAATGTTTTAATTCCCGCATTCATATCGACTTCTCACCGGGTTGGTTTTGCTCTGCAGTGGATCAGTCCTTACGTCTACTTGGCTGTTCTGCTACTGATAGGCTAGTAAGTAGCTAAAAAGAAGGATTTTGTGGGGCATGTGCTGGTGGACGAGTTCGAGTGTTTCGAGAAGTGCGTAAGATATTGCTCTTTTGAATTATATGGGTTCGAAGAATTGCCTCACTCTATCAGCTGCCACACCAAAGAACTCAGGATCTACTCACAGTGGCTAGTAGCAGCAAAACGGGCAACAGTATCGATGCCGTTTTTTGCAGTGAGTTTTCACTCTAAATGGAAGGTTTTGAGCCCCCATGTTTGTCCATTGCATTTGTTGCTGTTTGGCAAGGGAGATGCAGACAGGCGTAGTGATTGGGTGACCATTAGATTTGGCGAACTAAGGAAACCAATGAGTTAACACCATGGTAAGGAAAATCAGGTGCCTCACACGAGGGATGACTTGCTTGCACACTGACACCTCTGTCGCGGAATCACTATTTATCAATATTTACTTGATTGCTATTGCCAAATTTTGGTAGCACGCTTTCTCAACGACGTTGACACGAAGGGAAGCCACCAATTTCCTTTGTGCCCCTCACCAGTGAAACAATCGAATGTGGATGCTGTGTGCAAAGTGATGGTGAAGTCGGCCCCTAAAAGAGCCACTGGAGCGTCCACACAAAATGTGCCGTAATCTCTTTAGCGATCCACCTATCATCCACGACATAACCAAGCCACCGAAGCCACAGAGCATGTGACTTGGGTGTATGGCAGTGACGATCTTGCGCTTTGCGCACTCAACGTGTCACGGCGTTACTAATGACCTTATCCAGAGGGACCTTGAGAACACCACAATTTTCTGGTAATTGAGCTCGCAGATGTTTTTTGACACCCTGAATATTTTATTGGGATACTTTCCTGTGACCCTTGGTATCTCTGCATCCCAGATACTTTCCCCCTTATCTTGATCTAACATTGATCATCTCAGCACTTCAGTTCGTATGGACCGGAGTCACGAAGACTGCGACGAGTGAACAGAGGAGAAGGCAGGAAATAAGCTCTATTCATTTGGACATTTCAAGCAGCCTTGGTGCACACCCATTTGGTGCCCTATTTACCAGTGCTATTTTATCAGCCTCATTTTCGTTTATCAGCAGTACAAGCAGATGTACTCAATCACATTATCGTCTGGGCAGAGACGATCTACATATTTGTACAAGTACATGGAGGATACCCATCTACCATCCACCAGATTGGGGGTGCGTGCAAGTGTAGGCGCGTAGGTGTTTATGTGAATGTGGAAAGGCGCGGAATTGTTCAATGCAATGGTTGATCTGACGATAGGCGATTGTCCCTATAAATTTGGTTAGGTGAGGTGAGGTCAGTTCAGGTCAGGTCATGCGATTGTAGGTCCGATGCAGCAGGATGGATGCAGGGACCAATGACAGGAAGAGTTGGAGGTGGTGAGCCAATGAGGTGTGTAATTGAGTTGAAGCGCTGTGTAGTTAATAAGAATTATGTCGCAGCATAATGAGACGTGGTCACAAGAGTGGAAGGGGTATGCGGTACATGATAGGACCACGCTTCTATTGGATGTTCGGTTGTGTCGATAATAAAAGGTGGGGGGGAGGAAGTAATGAGGGAAAGGGGCAAAGGAGGCAAATCACCAAATCCGGGCCGAGGTCGTTGCAGGCAGATCTGTAGGTCTCCATTATGGCTGGTGGTTATGGTGATCGGTATTACTGACTGACACTCGCTCTACTGCCGCCACCACATTCAACGTTGATTGTGGACCGCTTTTCAACAACATCACAGGCTCATTAGGCCACCAGCGATATCCATTGTTGCCTGCGATGGCAATGGCGAGGGAGAATGTGGGTCTAGAAGCCGACTCATGGGAGGCCACTAAGACTGCACTGAGCGCCTTTAAACAGCTTTGGTTTTGCATTCCACTTGTCTATCCTCTTGGAAGCTACTTCGCTCGGTGTTGGCTAGTCATTCATTCTGGAAATAAGCATCGCAGACTTGAGGGAAGATTCATGAACGACTGAGTATTGTATGTGGGTGCCACTCGAGGGCGAAACAAGAGCAAATCTCTAATTTTGTAAGCTTGTTGGATATGTTGAATCAGTTGTTATTGTCTTTTTGCGATTTTTAGTTTCTCTCGGTCTTTTTTAATCTGGGATGTTTAGGTTTAGTCGCTTTTACCACTGTGGTATGCGATGGAACTGATGTGAAGTAGGTGTGGAGCACCTGGAAGTATGGTTATGCTATGAGGCTTTTCTAAGAAGGTATAATTCTCTGTGCAACTAACTGCCATATTCGGTAATCGCTTGCCTGATGTTTAAGGCATGGAGCGCAAGTTTTTGACTTGTATCCAGGCCTGGGTAACTTATCGAAAGAGGCGATTTCGATGACGCTTACACGTGTGATTGTTGCAGTGACTTGGATGACTTATTGCCCCAGTGTGTTTAACTTGTAGGAGAAACGGATAATGCCAACAGCTTCACACTCCCCTTGCTTCTGCAGACTTCGTACCTATGGTGCTTCTCTTCGAATACTGATTGCCGTTTGGTTCGACGTAGGTTTTGAATCTCAGATGATGATGGCTGCATGATTTGTCAGTGGCAGGCCAGAAAGAACTGGGTTTGTGTGTGCTAGGAGCGCAGCTGCCTCGTGAGTTTAAGGGTGAAATGGTGGCGGATAGTTTGGTATGAGCTATCAGGAGTGCTGCTGACGTCTATTTGGTAACGCCATCTACCACCAAGACTGAGGTGAAAGACGTTGGTTCCGACAGGCACGCAGTGAGGAGGTTGAGTGCGAATGTTGAGGCAGCCTTTGCCCTAGGTTTGGTAGGGTGTCTGCATGATGGAATTTCTATGCCGATGGCGATTTTTTTATAATGCTTAATTTGCAAATGCTATTTTTTTGGTTGGTTTATGGTTGCTATCCTTGCTTTTGGGTTTGTGACTATCCTTTGGTACCTGATTGTGAATTATCATTTGGTCAGTTGCTTCCTTTACGTAATGCCTCTACACTCTGATAGCCATTCATCTCCGCTTCACAGTGACCCCTCTTTTCTTACAGGCAGGAGATTCGATGTGACAAAGGCAGTGACCAAAGTCCCATTGTTGAACCGACACCCCTCTACCACCTTCAGCCTCTTGCTGCAGCACTATCATCGCGACCACCAACCCTGAGCTCGTTGACGGTCTCCTCAACAGGTCGGTCTCCTTCGTCTGCCACTGTATCGCACTCAGCGTTTACGCGGACGAGGTATGAAGGTTCACAACCAGTGCGTCTTTGGCATCCCTCTCGTCGTGCGCCTAGTTTATCGAATTTCTCGTGGCAGTGATGACCCATACCCGCTGAGTCGCCACTTTTGTGCACCCTTCGTTTTAAGTGGCACGGATGCATGACACCATTGCTGACTGGTGGGTCGAGGTTACCGCCGAAGTCGTGATGGTTCTTGCTGCACCTGAAACAGGGGGTACTGCAGCTTACGGTTCTGCTACTATCACTGCTTCCTTGTTGGTTAGGCTATAGGGTTGGTTGCTAAGGTCCTGGACGTGGCGAAACTTGATCACGTGGTTTGTGCTGTTTGTTGATGCCTTAGGGGAGGGGAGAAAGGGAGTTTGAGACTCTTGCTTTGTCTGAAATGCACGTTCCACGTTTGTTACCGCTGCATTGAGCAGTCAACAACTGTGTTGAGGTTTTGCATTTGACACTATTTCTGCTGAGTCATTTGATCATGCAGTAATGTATAGGCTTTGGCATAATGTTTCAAGCGAGAGGACGAGCCTTTCCTCTCGCATTAAGTGGACTATTTGGTCAATAGGGGACGTTTTTCTTTGGAATACGTATTGCTAGTCGGTAGGTGGAGGGCGCAATCTCAGAATTCGGCGAGAGTTGTAAAGATAAAGCACATCTGTGCCTTAATCAGTTCCTATGTTTGGATAAGTGTACACTCTTCATTTTTGTCAAGGTGATGCCTTATGGGAACTCTATCACAGAGAGGGTAAAGCACAAAGGCAGTTGATTTATAGGGTATAATCCGGTCCTATCTCCAGCTCTTGTTTCCCAGCTTGGTTTGATGCCGACATAGGGACGCTATCTAACCTCGCTACTGGAATGCACAAATTCAAATCGATTGCAGCGCTATTTAGTGTAGACTGTAATTGTCGCTTTTGGGATGGATGTTGTGGAGGATGATCTCAGTGTTTAGGGCTATCCGTCCCATTGCTTTTTTGAAATGCCCTTTGGAATTAGCAGTGCTGTGGAATGTGCCACAATAAGTTTACCACATTTGAGGGATCTATTCAAACATTAAATCTACCTAGCAGTTCATCTCTCGAATACGAATGTGTTTTCGAATTATTAGTGTTATTATTCTGAAATCATCTCCAGTTTCGCAAAATGTTGCATGAGAAAAACTACTCCTCAGGTGACAAAAAAGTTTCAAAACTAAGTTATTCCATCATTTTAATTATTCGGACACTGACCCTTCTGTCCAGCCATTCCCTATCCAGTCTTTCATCTAGCTATAGGTCTATTCATTTGTGCAAGCCTTCTGCATTCTTGGAGGCGTTTGAAGGCAAACGAACCTCAAAGCGGTGCCAATAGAGGTGTCTAGTAGCTGACACATTAGGAGCATAAATGAGATTATCGGAAGGTTGGAGAAAATCTGGTTTATAGTGTATGCTACTCAAGAAGGTGGCTTTTCTGCATCATAGCAACCAACATCAACGATAACCAAGGCGAAGGTGGAGATACAGATCCATCGCCGGAGGATCACGAAGCAGCAGTGGTGGGGTTACGGTACGTGGAGAACTGGTGTCATCAAACGCACAGTTAGATGCTGGAAAGGCTGGAGACAGCCTAGCGCAGAAATATTGCCTCAACTGGCACCATTCGGGCTTCAGCGTTTACGCGGACGAGGTATGAAGGTTCACAACCAGTGCGTCTTTGGCATCCCTCTCGTCGTGCGCCTAGTTTATCGAATTTCTCGTGGCAGTGATGACCCATACCCGCTGAGTCGCCACTTTTGTGCACCCTTCGTTTTAAGTGGCACGGATGCATGACACCATTGCTGACTGGTGGGTCGAGGTTACCGCCGAAGTCGTGATGGTTCTTGCTGCACCTGAAACAGGGGGTACTGCAGCTTACGGTTCTGCTACTATCACTGCTTCCTTGTTGGTTAGGCTATAGGGTTGGTTGCTAAGGTCCTGGACGTGGCGAAACTTGATCACGTGGTTTGTGCTGTTTGTTGATGCCTTAGGGGAGGGGAGAAAGGGAGTTTGAGACTCTTGCTTTGTCTGAAATGCACGTTCCACGTTTGTTACCGCTGCATTGAGCAGTCAACAACTGTGTTGAGGTTTTGCATTTGACACTATTTCTGCTGAGTCATTTGATCATGCAGTAATGTATAGGCTTTGGCATAATGTTTCAAGCGAGAGGACGAGCCTTTCCTCTCGCATTAAGTGGACTATTTGGTCAATAGGGGACGTTTTTCTTTGGAATACGTATTGCTAGTCGGTAGGTGGAGGGCGCAATCTCAGAATTCGGCGAGAGTTGTAAAGATAAAGCACATCTGTGCCTTAATCAGTTCCTATGTTTGGATAAGTGTACACTCTTCATTTTTGTCAAGGTGATGCCTTATGGGAACTCTATCACAGAGAGGGTAAAGCACAAAGGCAGTTGATTTATAGGGTATAATCCGGTCCTATCTCCAGCTCTTGTTTCCCAGCTTGGTTTGATGCCGACATAGGGACGCTATCTAACCTCGCTACTGGAATGCACAAATTCAAATCGATTGCAGCGCTATTTAGTGTAGACTGTAATTGTCGCTTTTGGGATGGATGTTGTGGAGGATGATCTCAGTGTTTAGGGCTATCCGTCCCATTGCTTTTTTGAAATGCCCTTTGGAATTAGCAGTGCTGTGGAATGTGCCACAATAAGTTTACCACATTTGAGGGATCTATTCAAACATTAAATCTACCTAGCAGTTCATCTCTCGAATACGAATGTGTTTTCGAATTATTAGTGTTATTATTCTGAAATCATCTCCAGTTTCGCAAAATGTTGCATGAGAAAAACTACTCCTCAGGTGACAAAAAAGTTTCAAAACTAAGTTATTCCATCATTTTAATTATTCGGACACTGACCCTTCTGTCCAGCCATTCCCTATCCAGTCTTTCATCTAGCTATAGGTCTATTCATTTGTGCAAGCCTTCTGCATTCTTGGAGGCGTTTGAAGGCAAACGAACCTCAAAGCGGTGCCAATAGAGGTGTCTAGTAGCTGACACATTAGGAGCATAAATGAGATTATCGGAAGGTTGGAGAAAATCTGGTTTATAGTGTATGCTACTCAAGAAGGTGGCTTTTCTGCATCATAGCAACCAACATCAACGATAACCAAGGCGAAGGTGGAGATACAGATCCATCGCCGGAGGATCACGAAGCAGCAGTGGTGGGGTTACGGTACGTGGAGAACTGGTGTCATCAAACGCACAGTTAGATGCTGGAAAGGCTGGAGACAGCCTAGCGCAGAAATATTGCCTCAACTGGCACCATTCGGGCTGCCTCGGTGGTCAAGGAAGTGGAGTTGGCGGAAATGGAGTGGAGCCTTATTCGAGCCCAGGCTATCGACACGGGATTGGAGGTGAGGATGAGTGACTTTATAGCAGTGACTGCTGTCTTCTGTCCCTTAATCTTATGAGTTTTTATCGCTCTCCTACTTAACAATTCAAAGTGCTAAATACTCAGCCATTGCATATCAATTCATCCTGTGTCTACATAGTCATCCATAATTTGTACTTCATCGTTCTATCTTCTGCACTTTGGCATTTTGCCCAGCACTTTGGGGATTCATTTCGACCTCCTTCACCGGGCTGGTTTTGCCCTGCAATGGATTAGTTCTTACGTCTACTTGGTCGTTCTGTCACTGATAGGTTAGTAGGTAGCTAAAGAAGACGGATCCCTTGAAAGATCTACCAGAGGACAAGTTTGAGTGTTTCGAAAAATACGCCAAGTGTCGCTCTTTTAAATTATGCACGTTTGAAGAGTTGGCGTACTTTCGATCATCTGCCACGTTAGACAGCTCCGAGTCTACTCGTAGTGACTAGTAGCGGTAAAACAGGCAACGGTATCGATGCTGTTTTTATAGCAGGCTCTCGCACCACATAGAAAGTTTTGAGTTCTCATTTCATTTTATTGCATTCATTGCTGTTGGACAAGAGCGACGTAGGCAGGCGTAGGGACTGGGTGGTTATTAAATTTGGCGAGCCTTAAACCTTAACTGAAGCTTGCACTTTGCAACGTGACACCTTATGGCGAATGATTCAGATGGTTGTGTTACAAGCGGCAAAGGTGTTACAATTATTTCTTAAAAACTGAACCTAACTCAGAAGTGAGGACATATTCTAGAGTAAAATTACCGAGGTGAATTGTGGTCATCCCACTGAGTTGATTTGTACTCCGGCCATGAGTTCCGTTCACGTTCGCTCACTGACGAGTATGAATATAGATTCGACGGCAGCGGTTCGGAAGAATACCCTACGCCAGCACTTTATGCTTTCTTTTTGATCTCGATTTATGGATCTTCTGAAGGTATTCAAAATCGACCTTTTAACTGCTACAGGCATCATTTTGGCAACATTTTCCCTTTAAGATTTTGCTCAGCTACGGCTCAAGATAATGCAATCGGCGTTCCAATGTCCGGGATTTTAACCGGCTACAATGTGCAAGAAACTGCCTCGTCCTAATCGGCATCGCGATAGAAATTCAAAGCCTTGACTCCTGCGACGTCTGAGTGGTTCTTAAATTGTGCGGGATAGGACTGGACAAAAGCTTGTAGTGGCTTTGAAAGCTTTTTTACATTGCTTATCCTATAAAGACCTGATCGCGCTCAACGCATAGCATCGCTTTCCCTGCTAACATCCTGTCAAACTGCTTCAGACGTAATATAGGCTATCAGAAGGGTCACATACCTGCCTTTCCTGTAATTTCAGTCCCATTAGCTGTTTTGTGTTCCCAAAATTGGGGAGTTGTATGCAAGTCGTGCGTTTCTGGGGGGTCTTCTCCTCTCTGACATCATATGACCGATCAAATTCAGCGATAAGAACATGATCCGAATCCGGAAGGGAAATGTTCTCGGGTTCGAGGTCCAAGTGCACAATGCGTGTAGCATGAAGGCGTTGCAGACCGCAAATGACCTCACAGGGGTGAAACCGCTCATCAGCTTCGGGCACGTCGTCAAGATGGCGGTGGAGAGTAAAGAGCACGACATCACTACTTTTGCGCATCACGATGGCCAGTGATCCGTGAATTCGCAGTCAATAGAGGAGTGTACTTTATCGGTCATCCCTTCCTTGTACCCTTTCTTGGCCTTGAATGCGACTGAGGTTTTCATGATTCTATCGCTTGGTGGGAGCTGCAGTAACTATTTGCCCTCCACTTACCAACGTCACACATGTTTGATGTCTTGGTTGTTGCAAATGGGCCTAATGTCCATTCTCGATCGTGTTTTCCTTATTTTTTCGTTATAATTGACTGCATTTAAGTGCTATAAGCAAAGAGAACGCGTTTTCATTATTTACTGTTAACCACCTTGCTCCAGGCACTTAAGCATGACATGGCGCTTGACATACGGCGGGCACACAGGAGGCGAGACTGAAGGTACTACTGAAAATGGGGAAGTAGGCTTGCGTAGACAGCAGGTGGATGAGTGATGAGAAGGAAGGGAAGAAGCGAGTGCTGGTGTAAATGGGAGCGGGAAGGGGCGGGTGCATGAGTGCAGCAATGTACAGCATGGTGGAAATGTGGAGCAGTGCGCAGTGCTGGCAGACCGAGACGATGACGACAGGCAAAAGTGATGGCCTCAAAGCTGATTCAGAGTGGTCAGCAAGGTATTGGCTCCAGGTGGAGGCTCAGCATTGAACCTTGTCATGCTGAGTGAACTTAATTTTCGTGTGGATTCTATGGCAATGTTTGATGCCCTCGAGTTTGATTGAGGGGTTTCGCTAGCATAAACTTTGGGAAATCCTAGTGAGCGTTTCGCTGTAATTGGTATGAACAATGTTTTTACCCATTCTTTCCGAGGAAATGCATGTTTCCAGTAGAATACTTTATTGCAAAGAATGAAATTGTCGCTTTTCAGCGCTGGGCGTGCACCTCACCTTCGCTATTGCCTTAGACATTTCTCAGGTGGAAATTGCTTTTAGTTTACCGTTTGCTGTTTTTACCAGTTATTCGTAGGTCTTTTTATACTCTGTGCATGAAGAATTATGGGTTGTTTTCATGGCTGTAATGTTCGCTTAGGTGGAACTGATATCGAGGGCACCGGACACCTTGCAATTCTATCGCATGTGGCGTTTGTGACTCCGGTTGTATGCTGATAGTATCTTTGTGAAACGTGCTATGTATGGTCGAATTAACCACTGAGTCGCGGGCTCATTTTTGATACAAGTTGGTGTTTGAGGTGGACCAAAATGCAATGGAATGGTTACCTAAAGTTCTGTAACTGTTTGTGCAGAAATGCTTGCCTCTCTTTGCAGGTTTTTTTGAGGTATCTCTCGTTACTTGCATTTGCATGGTTAGGCTTTGCAGTGCGTTGGACATTTAGTTCCCGGCCTCCTTTTCTTCCTTTACAGATACTACGAACTCACAACGGTGGCGGGCTGACATTTGAAAAGTCTGTTGGGGTGGTTGACAATGTGGGATTCTCGAGTCACCTGGGCAGGTGTCTCTGTGGTCGTGTGATGTGGATCCAGTCGTGGACGATACCGTACAATGTGGGATTCTCGAGTCACCTGGGCAGGTGTCTCTGTGGTCGTGTGATGTGGATCCAGTCGTGGACGATACCGGTGTGTTTAATTGCATCGCGATAGGTTTCACCTCGCTTGGCTAAAACATCGGGTAATTACATGAACGCAAGCTAAAGTGACGGGAGGAGTGTGAGACTAGAGTTGACATGACAGGAAAGCTTACTGTCCCGTTGGGAAAGGATGGTGACCTGCGGCGGTGATTGTGTCAGTCCTGAACTAGAGAACTTAAGGAGAATTAATACAGTCTTTTATTAAACCTGGTCCGGTCCCTTTTGATAATTTAATATTTGCTCACCTTTGCGTCCCGAGGTGTGTGTTATTTATTGTACTATTTATTTTTTTGCTGTACACGGAGATGCATTTTTAGGTTAGTTTCCAGGTCTTGAATCATTTACTGCATGAGACGTATCAACTCGTAGTCATGTACATGTGCATACATATTTCGATATGTACATCTCTGAGTGTAAATTTTTTATATCGGGTAAAATTTACGAAGAAAAGATGGACAAGTTTTCATTGTCTATAAACAACACTTGCGTTTGTTTGTTTTGGTGAACAGACTTGGAAGGGATTGATTTAAGCTGTATGGGGTCTCATTTGTTATCAAGCATTTGGCTTGGTGCCAAAGTCGTGGCAGATCAAAGTACGGTGCAAGTGATTTTTTTCTTTGAAATCTTTTGTGATAAGCATGAAGTCGTAAGTGAACAGCACTAGGTGGCAATTTCGCCTTCGTAATTCGCACAGTGTTTTTGCGTTGATCTTGACAGCCTCGCAAGGATTGTGGCTGGTGGTTATGGTGATCAGTATTACTGACTGACACTCGCTCTACTGCCGCCACCGCCTTCAACGCCGGTTATGGACCGCTTGTCAATAACATTATAGGCTCATTAGGCTGCCAACAATATCCATTGCTGCCGACGATGGCGATGGCAAGGGAGAATGTGGATGTAGAAGCCGACATATGGGAGGCCACTGAGACTGCACTGAGCACCTTTGAACAGCTCTGTTGCAACTCTACTTATCTATCCTGTTGGAAGTTGCATTGCCCAGTGTTGGCTAATCAGTCACCCTGGAAAGAAGCATCGCGAACTTTGGGGAGGTTTTCTGAACGACTGAGTACTGTGCGTGAGTGCCACTCGAGAGCGAGACAAGAGCAAACCTCTAGTTATGTGAGCGTGTTGGGTAAGTTGAATCAGATGTTATTGTCTTTTTGCGATTTTTAGTTTCTCTCGGTCTTTTTTAGTCTAAGATTTTTAGGTTTAGTCGCTTATACCACTGTGGTATGTGATGGAACTGATATGAAGTAGGTGTAGAGCAACTGGAAATATGGTTATGCTATGAGGCTTTCCTAAGAAGGTATAATTTTCTGTGCAACTAACTGCCATATTCGGTAATCGCTTGCCTGATGTTTAAGGCATGGAGCGCAAGTTTTTGACTTGTATCCAGGCATGGGTAACTTATCGAAAGAGGCGATTTCGATGACGCTTACACGTGTGATTGTTGCCGTGACTTGGATGACTTATTGCCCGAGTACGCGTAACTGGTAAGAGCAACGGAAAATGTTAAACGACTTCATGCTTTACTTGCTTCTGTGGATTTTTGCCTATGCAGCCATTTGATGGCATCAAATGTATTTCCACCGCCCGCGACAGGTGGATGGGCTTGTGTATGTATGCTTGCGATGTGGCAGTACATTTCAGACTGGTAGCTATGCCATGTCCTGCCCATTCTGTCACAATAGTTGTCGTGGTGTCACACCGTTGGCAGGAGTGTGCCTTTTCGCTTTTAGGCCAGCATTTCCTCCATTATCCATGGACACGCGTAATGGTGAGCGCATTTTTCCATCCCATACGGAATTCGCTTACGCCAAGGGAAACGAGAGGACTGACGACGCAGTACACTTACAGAGGAGAGCACAGAGCACGGTACTGGACAGGACGAGGGTTGCCGAGTGATGCGTAGGTGGTTTGTTGAGTGACGCATTTTGGCGATGAGATCACTTGGCTGCTCTGTCGCTGTACCTTTGTGGGGTGAGTTGTTGCTGTTAGATACAAGCATATGCATTCTGCCCGAGTGTACTGTCTGCTTTCGTCTTAGGGGAGGAAAACGCTGATAGAACTGCAATACGTATGTATGAATTGGTGATTGAAATGTTCTATTGCGCGGCCACAGCACATTTGTATGACCGAGTGACAGCTGCGGCATATTTTGCTTGAGAGGATGTGGGAACGCTTCCATTTTGTTGAGTCGCAGTTTTTTGGCACAGGCGGTGAGTGTATTTTAGAGTTTAGTCTCCATTTGGTCTCCAAATCCACTGTTGAGTGTATGGTGAACTGTTAATAAGCATAATGCCACTACTTGGTCTTGGCACTGAATGTGTTGCTTGTTGGCAGATGAGTGGGTAAGTGTGGGGTGAGAGAGCCGTTTTTGGGAAAAGAAGCCGAGATGCATGCATGAGAAGAAGGCGATAAGGCTCCATACGGCTTGAGTAAACCTGTTCTACATTCTACTCTGCAGGGTTGCCCAAAATGCTGCCACTTTGCCATTTCGGAAAGCGGTACCATCACATAGAAGTGATAGCTGGTACCATTACTGGGCAACTGTGTTGGATTGAATGAGATGCTGAACGAAGTGGCCAGATGAGGTAGTCGTAGAAGGAATTCATATGGCTGAATGGCTTTTAACAACATGCTTTAGTGTGCCTGCACTCCCTCTCACCGTTGTCTGGTGTTACTTGAGACTACTGGTGTTTCAACTTCCATGCTACCAGAGCAGGGGGACCTCCCTCTAGTTCATGGGATTGGTCTTTAAGCGTGGTATGGTTGTTTGATGCACGCTGCGACAGAAGTAAAGGATAAGATTGTCCAAGTGGAAAAAACCTAAAAGCCTTTTCAATAAAGCTAGACTTGTATCAACTGCCTGTCAGGACGAAAGTGAGTTGATGTAAGCACAAGCCCTGAAATTAATAGTGATTTTCCAGGTACCAAAATCTGTGTTGTTAAAACAGAAGAAAAGCTGACTTAAAAACCTGCCCTCGCATGCTTATAATGGTAAAGTATTGGATTATTTATTGCAAAAATAAATACCTGGCGTTGCATTGTTGTATGAGCTGAAGGCATGCAAGTGGCGGCTACGTGGCGTTATCACTTTGAAGTCCACATGCAGAATGATTCGTCCACAGCTATTCAAGATTTATTTGGTTCATGGTGTCATTTTATTACTTTATGATGGAGAACTTTGTCTCCTAAGAGTGAGGACGGCAACGACCTTAAGAACATCAAAATGTCACGCCAATGGGACGCGATGGAAGAGCAAATGCAGTTAGTAAAAAGTGAACTGTGGAAATGTGAAGTGAGAGTCTAGAGGACCGTGACTCAAGAATGCTAGAGTACAATATTGAACTCTCTACTGTAGAATAAAATTGGAAAGCGATTGAGCAATTTTGGCGTCGATAGCACATATGAGGTGCTGTAGAGAAATTGAAATACAGAAAATTAGTGCGGAAGTTCGGAAATGGCGGCAAAGAGATGAAGAAATAAAGGATGGATATGCTTGAATATAACAAAACTGCTTGGTGCAGATTGGTAATTAAAGGGAACGTAGTGGATACCTAATGGGTAACAAGCATGACTGTTTGCAATAAATGCAAATGACATAAATGTCACTACACAGGGGAAAGAGGAACGATGAAGGGTGTAAAGGGTGTATCGTCTTTTTAGTAGGCTGTTTCACAAGCCCAAAGGGAGGCAGATAGTGTCCAATTTCAACTTTTCTGATTAGACTATAATTGTGGTGCCTTGCTGCCTGTTTGATTCCTATCCCAGCACTTTCACAACAGCCGATTCGCTTGGATGGTTGGCTTCGGTTTAGGTCACTCTGATGGCCATATTCCCCTAGCTAGTGCAGTGCTTGCTGAATATATGTATATGTATTTTGCACTAGTACTATGCCTTCGTTTGCCTTTATGGGAGTCTAGAGACGGTGCATTGTTGACAGCGGGTAGCGGACCCGACCTTATAGGACTTCTATCCCAATCTATACCGCTTGTCATAAGCTGCAGCCGTGCGAAAGAACTGCGAATCCCCGAATGGAAGAATCTTTGATGGTCCATAACAGAAGGGCTCCGAAATGCCGTCTGGCTCATCCCGTGTCTTACAAGAAAGCCATTGACAACTGAAGTGTCAGTAGCCTTGTGACACCTAGAAAAGCTTCGTTTCGAAGATTTCCCTAACATGCCTGCATAAGGAGACTAGTGTTGGAACATGTCACTATGGACACACATTGATGGTTGGCAGAAACTCTACTCTGAATCTCGCTCCTGAAACTGGCGAAACTCCAAGTTCAGTCGAACTTCCAAGAGAGATCCATGACATTGTGGTTAAGCGCCTCATCCAACGCGCACAAATTCCAACGACCAGCACGGTTAGCTACAGGTGTTTAATCCAGCACTGACAATGGTGTGATGGCTGACGAGGAAGGATATCCGAGGAGTGGCTTGGAAACTACGCTCAAAAGAGGGGAGTGCTACATAATGCTTTGTTTTTCGATAGCCGGTTTCGGTAGTGGTCACTTAGGTGGCTATATTGCCCTAGCTGGATGGAAGGCCTCCAGGCCATGCCAGCAGCCTCAGCACCCACTTTGCCGAGCATATATTCCTTTGCATTCAAGAAAGTCTCGGGATGCTACAACACCCTCTTTGGAAGGAATAAACCTATTGAGGCTTGTAGAGGAATCTTCCCTTTCCTCCTTGCCCCTTCTTCTTGCCCTGTTATTGGAAGACAGTGTTACCGGACATCTTTAATATGGCTCTGTAGGAAAAGCGTGGTAAGTGCATATCTATGGCGAGAGTGCCTCACACACCTAGGAGGAACCGCGCTCGTTTTCAAACAGGTTGAAAAATTGTCCTCCCGCCTCTGACCTACAAGGCGCTTTTCAACAACATGGTTGTTGCAAGCCTGGTCGTTAATAACTCATTATATGACAGCTTGTGCGAACCTGAAGCATAGCATTACATAGATTGAGGCTCAAAATTGGGCTAGCGAAGCGACATCCAATCAAATAGGTGCTGTGCATGCCATTTATGTTTCGCATATTTTCCCAATAATTTAACAAGCATCGCTTTTGGATAATCACGGGAGGGATAGATGACTTTGCGAGCATATGGTCCTTCAATTCAAATGGACTGGTACTGCCGTTGACATGGAGGAAATGATGTTAAATGGGCAATCATTCGTGGCCAGCCAAATTATGCGAATGTTGTAATACTTTGTTTATTCGAACTGCCGGTTTTGGTGACTTGGGTGGCCATCTTGTACTAGCCGGTTAACTGGCCTCTAGGCCGTGCCAACAGCCCCCAGTTCCTCTGTTTTTAGAATACGTGTATTCTGCTCTAATACTGCGCCTTCTCTTACCTTAATGGAAGTCTCGAGACGCTACAAATGTCTATTATACGCAAATTAAATCATCATAGGCCTCTGCTTAGTAACTTGCCTGTCCAATGCCTGTGTGTCAACAAAAAGCTCAAGAATTCGCTTCATTAATAAATGCTGTAGCTACGCTTACAACTGTAGAAGTGCAATGTGCTCAAGTTTGTGTTCATTTACTGTGTCATATCTTGGGCGAAGTTTCGTGCACAAGGCTTCCTAGAATGCGGAGTAGCATTGTCAAACGATAGGCAGTATAAACCATGCCTGCGACAGAGTTAGAATGGTTCATATGTAGGTTTGAAGAAGAGATGACATTTGAGAGAAGTGGATCAGGGGCGGTGCTGTCACATCCTATTTGTGTACATAAATTGTCGATTAGTCATGCCTTAACTTAAATGAACCACAAATACTTTAAAAAACAACAGTGAGTGCACAGACAATTATTATTTTGACATGCATAAATCCATGACGAATTACATATTTTGTAAAGTGAAACAAGTTTTTAAGTTAAGTTAATTGCTCAGCATTTTCAAGGTCATTAGCGGTAACTGCTTTCTGCCTCCATGGTAAACTGGACCCATCGCTACACTAAAATATCATGACTTCGGCAATGGTGAGCTAAATTTTTTAAAGGCTAGTCCTAATTAGTGATAAATCATGGTGAAAATATGTTTTAGGGGAGTGAGTTCCGCAAAGTTGCATCACGTCTGGGGGAAACATAATGTACCAAGCATGGGCTCTTTAACGACCAATTGGGAACCAGAATTCCACCCTTGGCATTACTTTAAGCACGACTTGGGTAAGAAGAAGTTGCATTGTATCACTTCTTATAATGCCTTACATGCGTGAAAATGGCAATAGTAATTTATTTAGAAATTCGACTTTATACTATATAGCCAAAATTTAAATTATCAATGCGAGGTAAAATTGCTTTGTACGAATCGCTACAATATTCAAGCCTGTAAAGTAATTTTGAAATATTAGTCATTTTGAGCTAATTATCAGTTCTGGAGTTATAGATAAAAGCTTTTACGTCAAGTAGGAATAAGAATTTAACCACGAACGAGCTGCTCACTCCGTTTCAGCACCATAGGAAAGATCTAACTAATACCAGATTTTGACCAATGACTTATGTCAACGCATGCATGCAACAATACATATTTAAAACAATGACAAATTAGCTTAAGTACGTTGAGCTCTACAGTTCCTTCGTTTTGATCCGGAACTGGTTAATCGCTACAATATTCAAGCCTGTAAAGTAATTTTGAAATATTAGTCATTTTGAGCTAATTATCAGTTCTGGAGTTATAGATAAAAGCTTTTACGTCAAGTAGGAATAAGAATTTAACCACGAACGAGCTGCTCACTCCGTTTCAGCACCATAGGAAAGATCTAACTAATACCAGATTTTGACCAATGACTTATGTCAACGCATGCATGCAACAATACATATTTAAAACAATGACAAATTAGCTTAAGTACGTTGAGCTCTACAGTTCCTTCGTTTTGATCCGGAACTGGTTTTAATAAGATGGCTTGCTACGGTGTCATGAAAGGCAAATCTTTTGTTAGATCACAACATTTTGTCTTGCGGCTGATCAAAGAGAGTGTTGTGACGAAAAAGTAAAGTGCATTAAATTATACTGCGTTGTATTTTTTACTTTGTTCTTAAATTAATGACGACTAGATTTTAAGTGTTGGGCTACTTTCGCTCCTGTGAAGCTCAGCTAAACTGTTAGACCCATAATGTTTAGCGTTGACAGCAGTACAGTGCAAATACTGAGGCAGCACAAGCTACTAGCTGTGATGCGTTTTCCAGTTTAATCTACAATGGCTCAGTTTTACACTCATCTGTTTATTCCATCTCTTGTGGCTTTGTTAGTTCTCGTGTTATGCAACAAAATTTAGACCTGGCCGATAGTACATAACATACGTTAGCAATAAAGCTGAAACAACAAAGGTTTATAGAGCTACATCCCTTTGTATCGGTTCAGATACAAAACCGACTAGAAATAAAACATAGTGGCTCATACCACTCGGCGATTGCTTGCGGGAGCTTTTGTAGTAACGAATAAAACCAAGGTTTGGCTAATGCCAAAAGCGCTTAGATAGGCACAGATGATCGATAATGCAATCTGATAGGACTAAGGTGGTTATGACAATGATGGCAATGAAAATTTATGTATTTGCTCAGCTATTGATTCATTGACGTTGATAATGTAGTTGATTAGGCAAATAGTACATTTGAGACTTTTGCGTTATGAGTCAAGGAACTATAATGATTGTGGATTTACACCACACTTGTGTCGTAGCCACTGCATGTGAATAAAATTACTCACACAGGTAATTGAAGTGTGGAATCTGAATTGCAAGATCACATTCAATAGTCTAACAAATGCAGACAGCTTTGTTATCTATTATACATTCATCTAACATTGTAAGTTACTTTCAAATTCACACGACATACTCATTGTAACATGTTTCTAAATAACAAATCTAGGATTAAAATCGATATTTCTTCTTAATCATTACAGACCACAAAATGGCCATTAGGTGTCATTGCAATGCTGCTTGTACCACAGTAGCGATAGGAAAATAATCGGTCGGATATTTACTAGCCGGTTAAATGACGCATTCTGAATGTTGTCCTATCTATTTTACACTAAGGTAGCTCAGTATTCTTGAAGCAGCTTTACTTATGGCACATCCAAGCAATCGGAAGCATGTGACCCTATTCCTGAGCCAGCCAAATCTACCTTTCATTTATTCGCTTTTGTACTTTCCCTTTTTTGCTTCTGGTTCGCCTAACTTAAAAATAACCTGTGAGAACAACAAATGGTGGTGATCTGGGCTTCTTTACGATGCTGCGCAAAGGGAACTAGAAGAGAGGTTTGTTTTTGAAGATCTCTGCTAATCAATTTGATTACGCTATGGGGTATGGAGGATGGGAAAGGGGACTTGTAGCTAGCTAAGGCAACAGCAATGAAGCCTCAATACCTCTTCCACGTTTCTTTCTGATCCTTGGATAGAGGAATGGTTGAGCAGAGGTCAAAAGACATGTCTGTGTATACGTTGCCCATACTGTCCACAAGACCTTGTATTTTCCAGTCGTTTGCTTGTTGTGCTCTAGCATTTGAATGCTCAAATGCACTCGAAATTCGGACTATCCCAAACCCAATGATCGGTAGGTCAGCGGCATCATATTCTTGCCATCTGATTCAGATTAACTCGGCACAACCTTTTCCAGGGCCTATCTGTTTGTCGCCGTTATGAACTGCTGCACTGCAGCCAGCCTAGCAACAAGATGCTTCCTCGAGGCATTAGTAAGGTTTCTAATGGCCGATTTTAACCGAGGGTGTGTCCTATTGAATCGTCTTGTGGACCTGCCATCAGAGAAGTTCCTGCCTGCGAAAGCTGCTTACACCTAGGAATGGAGTTGAGGTGCCTCTATTGTCTCAACTACCAACTTTATGCGCATACGTAATCTATCGTATTCTACTTTTCATCTCGCTTCTCCTCGTCGTCATTCCAAGGATCAAAATCCTTGTCAGTGCTTCAGTGCAGCTTCGTTATCTATTCACCTGTGGTCTGCTTCTCATCATTCACCTTCTCCGCCTCCATTGCAATTTCACTTTAGCCACCAAAACTCCAACTTTGCCATTCTAACAATGTCAAAGGGCCTAGGTAAAAAAGTCGTGGAAATTAGAGGTGAGTTATGTCACTACCTTCTCCTCTTTCATTCTTTCCTCATTTGCATGTGTCATTTCGACATAACCACAACTGGTGTCCTAGTGCAATTTATTTATCATGACAACAGTGGGGGTTGCGTCTTCGAGTAAGCGGTTTGGTAGAAACACATTTTTCTTCCATAAAGTTAATTTCCGCACAAATCAGTCAAATGCAGGGCCAGGTAAATGGGTGAATGAATTTACGACCGTAGAGAAGAAAGAGGGAAGGGAATAATGAACGCAAATGTCAAAGGGCTGTGCAGAGACATCCAACAATGAACTTTCTCTATCCTCTCCTCTACAGCCCTTTCCAATTAACTAATCTTCCGTCTCCTTTAGCTAAACAATTATGCTGCTTCCTCTTCAGCGGAGAGGTATGATCATCGCTATTATCCTCCCTGGTGCAAGGCATCTGTTGGCCAAGGCCTGAGATTAGGACTAATGAGCAGATGCGCACCTTCTCTGGCTCCATGACAATCGCTGGGAGTGAGTCACCAACTTCTTCACTCAATTCATACCTCGTGTTGCTCTTACTCCCCCAAACGCCCACTAGGAAACATCAGGATTAAACAGTCGAGGACAAGCAGTCTTGGCATAGCAGCTCATGTAATTTGAAGCACATCAGCATCGGTGATTCACCTTATTCCCCTCCGCCTCCTTTGCATGCGCCATGATGCACAGAATTCGGCCTAGGTAAGAAACATAAAGGCGAGTAGTGTCCGCTCCCACCGAACCACGTACAATGCATGCTGTCCAAAGCTCGAACCAGATGACACTGCAAGACACCATGCGACATGCGCTATCAATCGATTCCCACGTGTCAGATTCCAATCAGCTTATCACACAACAAACCGCCAGACGTGCTCTTCTACTCGTTGTATCGTTTGCTATCATTTGTCCTGTTTCGTGGTGTCGTCCCTACCATTCAGTTATCCGTCAGTGCATCCTAACTGTTGCGTTTTCTACTCGCCTATGGCCTTGTAACATCCTCCACTTCCATAGCTACCTTCACCATCTCCTGGTCGCTCCCAACCCACCACGTTAAAGTTTTAGGGACGTCAATGCTCCAAACCAGGTGAATTTCGTATAAATCAGGAGTAAGCTATGCTACCAACCCGTCTCATTCCCTCCTTGCTACCAACTTACCTTCTCTAACCTCATTTGCGGGCTTCATTTCCATGTTATTATATTCGGTATCTAGCGTAGATCATATGGAAAAGGAAAACTATGATTAGCCTCATTGTGCGTGTTGCTCAAAAAGTCATATTACATGCACCAAGTCAATTCCTTCATATTTTACACAGTCACACGTTCAAATAAGTGGGTAAGTGAATTGGTTTGGGAATAGATGGGAGATAGAGGGAAATAAAGAACGCTGTACCACTGCACTGCACAGAGTCATCCTACGGTGTCCATTTTCGATTTCTCTTTTTTCTTTCCCCACCATCTCTCATTCGGATTCCACAACCACTCATGCTTTCACCTTTACCTTAATTTTTCCCTGTCTCAGCTAATCATTCATGTCACTTATCTCCTACCGAGGAAATGCAAGGCAGCAATTCTTTCAACCATAGATTTGGGGACATACAACGGAAGAGCACCTTCTTCATCTCAGTTGCAATCTTTATTGGTGAGCAGGCGGTTTATTTGATCGATTCTTACTCTGCACCACGTTTACCGTACCGTACTTACCTTGCATGTCCCTTGTATACGCTTACAACCACCAAATTAGCAGTAGCACTGAAAAACCTACTGATGCAAAGAATAACTTATCCAGTATCCAAGTTGCATTATAGCAGCACTGCAGCACGATGCAAGAGACTAGACTTGACTGGATCTGATTAGATTGCACTGCACTAGAATAGACAATGTTGGCCACCTAGTCTGGATTCGAGAGGCTTGCATTCCATATCCTCAGAGGCGCCCTATGCGTCACCATTGCAGTCAACCCCAACACAATGAAGTGGTCCACCTAATCGACTCGACGCAACTCCGTGCCGTGTAAATTAAAGTCTCCTCTTCTAAGTGGATGTTCGCACCATGGTGGGTGGGTCCTTCCAACCCGATCAAATGGATGAGCACACACAGAGTTAATTTGGCTCTGAAAGTAGTGAGTCCTCACTTCTCCTGCTGTGGCTATTACTGAAACCGGTCTCCATACTCTGGAGTTTTGGATCAAAATTGAGGGCGCTTTCCCAGTCTGTTTAAATGCATAGAGCGTTGTTGAATGACTTGCTGGTGGAGAATTAATTTTGGCAGCAGGGTCATTCCTCTTCTTTGAACAGTTTATCCTTCGGCCGAATTTTCAGTTCTATGTTTAGGACAAGGATAGAATGATATTTTGTTTAATTAATTCAAAATTCACTAAATCTATCATAATAATATGAAAAACAATTTGATTATAGCGAAATTGAGGGATAGGGTTCCTTAATGCAGTGTTTTCCTCCACTACCTACTCATACAAGGAGCGTCATTTCCTCGAACTACACCAAAGCTAGCTAAGTAATGAATCTAGCAAGATAGTGTGCCGAAAGGCACATGCTCATGATTTGGTTATCGTCCCTATTTAACGAAGTTTGTCGGATTATATTTTATAATGCTGTCATATCCTCTGCTAAAAAGGTCCTCATGTGAAGGAGTAGAAACGTGAATTCAGGCATCCATCTATTCACATGCAAAATAACCTCAAGGTTGAGTGATTAACTAGGTCGCCTCACTACTGCTCAATATGCTGACCTCTCCTCCAATTTCGCATGTTAAGTTGTCCCATTTATTAACCCAAAGCTGTCATTCCAATTCTTTAACACAAAATTGTTGAACGTACAAAACCATACCACAAAGATCGAGAACCATTCCTCAAATGCAAGTGTTCGACCTATTTTGAATTGTTGAGGTTTATTCCCTTTTACAGGTAACACTTTATCATCAGACTTTCTGGTGGGAAGAGACTTGGGTTTGCAGCATTTGGCAATTTTTGACTTTCTAATGCATAAATTTTCTCTTTTCAATTCCATACACACAATCCACAGTTTTGCGGTTTTTGGCAGATAGTGAGACAGTTGCGTCGCCTCATCCGATGCTGTCGCTGCATCCTACACTCCCATGGCTTGGCAACGCCTGCAAATTTTGCGTTCACAATCAGTCATTAAGCAACGACAACAGTGCAAAGCAGTGCATGATCTGCGATTCCTTCCGAATAGTTTCCTGCCAATCTCTTAATAATTTACTATTAACAATAAACCGCAAACCAAATTGTAAACTTAATCATTAAGCCATCACTAGGCTAAAAAAACGTTAGCAAGTCACTTTTATTATGGGTGAGTGATGAGCTGATCTGCAACTCTTTCCTCATCTTCAAAGTGTTGACAAATGTGAAGATGCCATGCATTTAACAACCTGAGACCATGGATGGCGCCTGCTTACTGGCGTGGCGTGGTAGTTCTTTGCGGTGGAGACGATATCTCCCAAACATCTTCTGATCTCATCACAAACTGGTGTGCTGCGAAGGAGGTGTTAACCTACTTAATTAAAACCCTGTCCATATAAACCTTAATGAGGCATAAGTTTCTTTGACCCAAATGATGAGTGCCTCCGTCTAGTTTGAATGCACAAAAGTCTTGTTGATGGATGGCTACTGTGTGCGTGGCGAAAAGCAATAAGCAGCGGCAAAGTTGTTTCCCTGTGATCTGATCCCCACTTTGGAATGGGCTACTTCAACGTAGTTCATAAAATTGCACCAAGTAGTCAAGCGGAAAGACTCTTGCTCCTCCAGACTGTAGAAGCATGACTCCCACTAAAG
>LWMJ02000219.1:28106-40870 GCA_001693035.2 Taenia asiatica | reverse complement strand
GAAATATGGAGCATGCAGATCCTTTCCCTCATCGCAAATTCAATGTGTGTCAGCTTAGTATGAACACATGAAGATTGCAGATGAGACATCTTCACGCATCCAATCAGCAAGGCGACTTCAGCTTGTAAAATTTAATAATAAGTACATCAGATTGTACGTTTCGTGACATGAGCAAACAATGACTAAAGCAGTGTTACATGGAGGAAGAAGCAAAGCAGCACAGAAGAAGAATGGACATTGAGGGGAGACAATCAGGTGTAGACTTGACACTCTTCACTATTTGAACCTACGTAGTCGATGGAGCGATATTTTCACTTCTCCCGTTGCTGCTATTGAAGTGAATTCGAACTGAGACTATAAAATGGGTGCAAGCACAGTGGCTAGCAGTGATAGATGACGAAAATGCGCACGGATGTGCAATGGTTATGGCCCATTTGCCTCCTTCATGAGAACATAGAGCTTGTAAACACCGAGTAGTAAGTGAAGAGAATGAGCAGGTATGGAAATCCATCCTAGTGCCCTTTATCAGTTCAAAGTCTTATCAGTAGCTTAAAGTTGCAGTTGTACGATCCCTTTACGCTAGAAGCCTGTGTAACAATGTCCACTAGGCGGATCCCTGTTAATCCACATACATACGTTCAATGGTTAGTAAAGTTTTTCTGCAGTTACACAACTTAGTCTTATCCATCCAGAAGCTCGGACTACGTTGAGCTTAATTCTTAGCGGCGTGTTAGGCGGATCCCTGTTAATCCACATACATACGTTCAATGGTTAGTAAAGTTTTTCTGCAGTTACACAACTTAGTCTTATCCATCCAGAAGCTCGGACTACGTTGAGCTTAATTCTTAGCGGCGTGAAGAAGTGGTCCACATAACAAATAAGGTCGATTAGGTCTTATCTTTGGAAGGCGGAAGGTTTCGTCAACTTGCATGTTGCCTAATTTGTTCATTATTAGCGCCTCTTCATCCGGCATAATTGGAGGTTCCACTCATTGTCTGCCATATTTGCTAGTAGTGGCACAACTTTTGAACTATTCGCACTAAAAATCCAAATCATGGAATAGAGTGATATTTTACAAGCCCCTTCAACCTACCAATGAAAGTGAGAACTAGTGATGGTAACTGAGAATGGCCATCCTTAAGGCTTTGCATTGTCGGATAAAGAAAAAAGTTCAATTTGCAATGCCACAAATTTGGAAGGGTGAATGCACCTTTAAGCCAGTGTTAATTCTTTACACCATTGCCACGTTTCCTTGTTTTTTTGGATTTTTTTTGGGGTCTGAACCACATCCCACAAATAATCTTTATCTGTTATGAAACATCTTATCGTTTTGATGTGTTGCATTTTTGAGTTTTCCTGTCTTCACTTTTCGCTTTTTTGATTTAGCTCTTTGGATGGCGCAACTTTTCGGTGTTTGGAAACTACTTTGTTGCCAAAATGGGGTGCTCGCCTTAATCTAAGGGGAAAAAAGGCAGACACTCTATTAAAACAAGGCCAGCTGAATCAGTAGGTAGATGGGTGGCTGTCGGTAATAAAACGAAAAGATGAGACTATTTAACAAAGCCTTAGAGTAGATACGTATGAACGAATATCAGAATCAAATTAGTCTATGTGAACATCTGGGAGGTAAGGTAGGGGTAATATTCCAGTAAATGAATGAACAACCACGCATCTACTCAGATACATGCAGTTAATTAATTGTACCAACTTACCCGATTCTGTGGAGCATAGTTTGACAGACTGGCTGGATGGAAATAAGGATCAAGCATGTAAGAGACCAATAAGACTAGAGTGACCAAAGTGGAAACTGGAATTGGTCCACTTACCTCCACTTTTGAAGGGATAAACGGAGGCAGCGTAGATTGAACTTAAAAAATGGTATAGGGCAAATCGAGGTGGTAAGGAGAAAGATGAAAATTTGAAATGCAACTCCTAGGACGCGTCATTATAGGGAAAGATGGGCCAAGCTAACCTTGGCTAAAGCTAGATGTAGTCATGGATAAAGTATGCTCCAGTCTGGTCCAGCCTAGTTTAGTCTATTCTAGTTAGGCGTAGCATATCAAATCGTACGATTGTGGTGCAAGTTGGCATGTTTACTGCTAATAAACTCTATAAGTGCATATAAAGAAGGCATAAAGATGCTTAGGGCGAAATTGTTGCAGCAATTTGTATGAATGGTATAGGTCTATTTATGTGGGCTCCAGGTGAATGTACCCAACTTAGCTGAAAGTAGTGGTGCTGGTTGGACTTCTTTGATGGAGTAGAAGTAACGCAGATGTTCAACTGCAGGGAGTTAGGTGGCACGACGGAAGAGGAATGGAGATGAAGGATAGAGAACAAAGGAAAGGGAGAAAATAACATTAAAGATTATCAACGATTGCTGCGACGGTTTATTTAAAGAAAGTAGGTGCTGTAATGCTACGTCTGTCTGCTGTTCTGCCCCCATTTGTCCATTCGGTCATTTACCCTCACTTTTCTACTTAAGCAAGCAACTGAACGTATAGTTAAATAACCATTTTAGACGGCAAAAAATTATGCTTGATCTGGTGATTCCTCAGAAGCGAGTGTTCATAGTTCTTTCGTAAACTGCCACTCCAACAAGGGTCCCGGTTAAATCAACTGTAAAATAACGCTTTAAAATGAAGACAACGAGGTGAGAAACGAAAAAAGCGAAAAAAAGCAGAAAATGTGGCGTCACGACTTACGTCGAATTTCTACATTTTCGAATTGTTCTTTTCGCTTTAGTACATCGACGTTTTTGGGAGGGTGGAATGGGAGGTTGAATAAGTAAAGCATGAGGAAAAGACTGATGGTGAGGAGGGAATGAAGCAGAAAGGAGGCGTTGACAATGATTTGAGAGGGTGGAACGAAGGCAGCAAGAAGGATCACGGTGAGCGCTAAGAGACGTTGGGATGCGTGGTTGAACATGCTTGGCCCTTGGTGTTGTGACTGTCTTCTTCTCCGTTTGCATGCTCAGATATCATTTGGCAGCACGAGTTGGACTATGCCACACGGCAAGATGTAAAATAGTCTTATGACAACATTTCCTGCAGGTGGTTGTATGACATTGAAAGTCATCTGCTTGTTAGATTGCACACTCTAGCTAGGTCTTGTGCATCATGATGCAGTGGGATAAGGAGGAGAAACAGAACAATATTTGAAAATCAGCTTCAAAAAAGGAGTGTCTGCAACAGTAATGACACCGCTTTTCAGTCAACACAACGACTTTTGCTTTTTATGGACAATGCTTTGAGATTTTAAATTCTACACGAACTAGGTTGCATGTAAGACATGTCAAAACTTCATAGAATTTCACTGCTTTTGCTTATAGTCGATGCTTTTAAGAAGCTATGGAAAAGTTTCCAAGACTTGTATTAAACATTGTAACAATGTGTGGCGTTTTGCAGGTGCTCTATGCATTTAAAGTTTAATGTCAGACGCCAGAGCGCTTTCGTACTTTGGTGTACTATAAGACAAAGTAGATGGAGTCTGGAGTCACAATGCAGCACATGGAAGGTTGTACATTTGTATCAAAATAATCGGATTTGATCTGAATTTTTGAGATAGTTATGCGCATTTAACACATTTTTAACATCCTTTTGTAGGAGTTAGGTCCAAGATTTCAGCAGCCTAGGCATCTATTTCCTTATTAGAGCCCCAAATAATCGATTCACCTTTGGAAGCAGTGATTATGCAAGCATTGAATTTCTTACTTCCAAGAAAACGATCAGTTCTGCTTCTGGCAACAAACTCAGACTTCCATTGCATATAGCTAATGCCAGCGCCGTTTATTGTGAATTTTTTATGCTGAGTCAATGCTAACAATCTTTAAGTAGAATACACTTATTGTGCATGCATTGACAGTGCCTTATTTCTGGTTTATCTACCAGCGTCAGTTACATTGCTATAGACGTCTGCAGCATAAAAAGTTCCATGCCTGACTTTCCAATGCTTCCCATCATTAATAACATTTTACAAGAAAAAATGAGTACCGAGTACATTCACTTCCCTCCGATTAGCCCATTCTCTTTTGCATAAGCATGCCAATTCTGACCCAAATCCCAAAGCCTCAGCCATTGATTAAGTCAATAATGGCTTCACCCATAATACTAGCCCTAGACTTAGTCCCTGACTTAGCATCAGCCCTCACTTACCAGCTCTTCGACCCACATTCATATGCCATCCCATTCTTCTGTTAAAAGTCCTTACATGCTGACTATTTGGTTGGTACATGGAACCCCAATATACAGTAGAGGCTTTGCATACTTTAGGGATGACTCGTCAAAAGAAAGGATTATGCCTTAAAAATATGGTCCACAGATCTTGCAGTGAATTTATAAACTAGCATGCCATTTGGATATTTTCTACTTAAAACATTTAAGTACTATGTTGGTATTTGACTGCTTCCTTGTCTGATTTAAGGAAGCACCTTCCAGCTTCCGATTTCTACGACGATAAATCTGATCATCTATTTGTATTAGCATTTAGTCCCTGCTAGATAAATAGCATCTGTAAGATGATCTGCTATAGCTACATTAACGAGCATGGTAGAGCATCACCGTGGAAGAGTTCTAGGTAAATGCTCGATGAAAACTTTGTGGATTGTAAATTAAAGCATGGAAACAACTACGACTATTAATAGAGATTAAAAAAGTCAATGGATTGATGGGTAAATAGCTTAAACTAAGTAACTCAGTTTTACTCACAGAACATTATCGTAGAATTTGAAGGCATTTAATGCCCGCAACTTCTTGGTGCATTTGTAAGTACTCTAATCCTTTTGCCCATTTAACCTTATTACGAATGATTGACAGACTCATGGCACTATACATGGCTTCATTTAATATGTCTTCCTTACTTTAAATCCCGCATGCTTTGCCTACGCAAATAAGGTTATATTTAACCATTTTTGGACAGAAAGTAGTAACGGACAACAGCAATGATATGGTCGAGAGTACATATCATGGACATGAAGCACAAAAATCGGCAATAAAGTTGGGAATCAAACCGATATGAGCGCCATAAACCAAGCAATATTCCATAGCTCCGCTTTCGAATTAATTAATGGCAGGGAATACGAAAACCGCACAATTACGTACAAATGGCTGCCACCGCCCTTTACTATGTAGATAGGTAGTATGGGTTTAGTCACTTGAGGGATGCGCCCTCTCCTTTTTCTCTTCATTAAGCCTATCAGCATTCACTGCTTTGTCCGAGTGACTGTTCTATAATACGAACTTGTAGAATGCACAATCTATAGTAAGCGGTGAGCAGCTACTTTGAGATAATTTGAATGGCCTTGTGCATAAGGCACATCATCTGGGATATTCCACTTAAATGGCGTCAAAAGGGCCTAGCTACACCTCGGAAGTGGGGCTGTCAAGTGCCATAAGGTAAAATACATCAAATACAGAGATAAAGAGCTGCTGTTTGCATTTTGTAGCGGTGTTGTAAAGTGGCGGAGCCAGAGATATACGATGGTTTGACAAAGTGTTTTGAGGAGGAACACGGATTTGAAGTTGCGGTTAAGATGCTGCAACAGTAGTATTTCTGGACTAAACATTAGTTTTCAGATTGTCAACTTGTAGGTCTAGGTCGTCAGTAGTATGCCCTTTGAAAACAGCGCTTTTGTTTCCGATTTATATTAGAGTTCCCTTGTAGAGATGTTAACTTTCTGAGTCTGCCTTTAGAGGTAAAATGAGTCACCTCCTTTACGGGCCAGAAGCTTTTGGCATATTGGTGAGGATGTGGCATTCAAAAACTAGGAGAGAGAGGTAGAGCTAAAGGTGAAAAGCCTGTGTGCAACAATGCAATTATTCGGAATTCAAGTTATCATTTTTTGTTCTTGATCAACTCGGAGCTGATGGTATGGTGTGCATTATCAAGCTGAGTAAGGATTTAAGAGTTGTCTTGTGCATGTAATACAAGCAGTGGTGAGCCAGTAGATTTTTAAAGGTAGTCACTTTAGCGTCCGATTGTTTGGTCAATAGTGTGCTCTTGAGATCGGCTTATGACTAGAGTATAACTATTCCGCAGTGTACCGGTGTTAGGTAAGCATTCGCCTCGGAGAGTTAGGGAGACGATTGCAGTCGTTGTGTCGCCGATTCCGGCTTTGCTGAGCATAGCTATATTGGTACATGGGATACATTGAGCTAGAGTAGATAGGCGCATCCTTTCCTTTTATCGGCTACGGGAAGCAAAATTAATTCCGTCCGTATTTCCCAGTGTCGCTTACCTTACTAAGGTACTAGGTGTATCCTCTGGAGTAAGTCGATGAAATTTTATTTATTTAGGCATTTGTTTATTTTAATGTTGCCTGTCTTATTAAGCAATTTTGGTCTTTTCTATGTTGCAGTAGCTTCATTTTGACGCACTTTTTAGCATTTATGCATGCATACTGTCTTCAAGAGCGTTTAGATCCTTTGACGTTATAGACACCCAACTGGCTGCTTAAAATTTGGTGGCAGCATTAGTAAAACAGAGACGTCGATGAAGTATTGCATGCCAACCAAACTGGTTACTGTTGAACAGGCTGGTGAAGGATGTAAGAAGTTTTGATGTTTACTCAAGCATCAGTTACCATACTCAATCGCCACCACTCAGTAGAGTAGATAGCTGATGTCAACAAGAAGTCGACAGCAACACCTTGCTTTACTAGCGTCACTTTGGTGTTCTGCGACCTTTGCTTTCTGCTATTACACCAATCACAATTACCGCGACTGTTAGGCAAGTTCAAGTACAGCGGGCATTGCGCAAGCACGCAGACACGCCAAATTTGAATGAGTACAAAGAGGCGGGATAACCAGCTAATCAGAATAATGTTACCTTCCTTGGCATCTTGCTTCCAATAGCGGTGTTGTAAAATGGCGGAGCCAGAGATATACGATAGTTTGACAAAGTGTTTTGAGGAGGAACACAGATTTGAAGTTGCGGTTAAGATGCTGCAACAGTAGTATTTCCAGACTAAATATTAGTTTTCAGATTGCCAACTTGTAGGTCTAGGTCGTCAGTAGTATGCCCCTTGAAAACAGCGCTCTTGTTTCCGATTTGTATTAGAGGTCCCTTGTAGAGATGTCAGCTTTCTGAGTCTGCCTTTTAGAGGTAAAATAAGTCACCTCTTTTACAGGCCAGAAGTTTTTGGCATGTTGGTGAGGATGTGGCATTCAAAAACTAGGAGGGAGAGGTGGTGCTAAAGGTGAAAAGTCTGTGTGCAACAATGCAAATTATTCGGAATTCAAGTTATCATTTTTTGTTCTTGATCAACTCGGAGCTGATGGTATGGTGTGCATTATCAAGCTGAGTAAGGATTTAAGAGTTGTCTTGTGCATGCAATACAAGCAGTGGTGAGCCAGTAGATTTTTACAGGTAGTCACTTTAGCGTCTGATTGTTTGGTCAAAAGTGTGCTCTTAAGACCGGCTTATGACTAGAGTATGACTATTCCACAGTGTACCGGTGTTGGGTTAGCAGTCGCCTTAGGAAGTTAGGTAGGCGATTGCACTCGTTGTGTCTCTGATTCCGACTTTGTTGAGCATAGCTATATTGGTACACGGGATACACTGAGCTAGAGTAGATAGGCGCATCCTTTCCTTTTATCGGCTACGGGAAGCAAAATTAATTCCGTCCGTATTTCCCAGTGTCGCTTACCTTACTAAGGTACTAGGTGTATCCTCTGGAGTAAGTCGATGAAATTTTATTTATTTAGGCATTTGTTTATTTTAATGTTGCCTGTCTTATTAAGCAATTTTGGTCTTTTCTATGTTGCAGTAGCTTCATTTTGACGCACTTTTTAGCATTTATGCATGCATACTGTCTTCAAGAGCGTTTAGATCCTTTGACGTTATAGACACCCAACTGGCTGCCTAAAATTTGGTGGCAGCATTAGTAAAACAGAGACGTCGATGAAGTATTGCATGCCAACCAAACTGGTTACTGTTGAACAGGCTGGTGAAGGATGTAAGAAGTTTTGATGTTTACTCAAGTATCAGTTGCCATATTCAATCGCCACCACTCAGTAGAGTAGATAGCTGATGTCAACAAGAAGTCGACAGCAACACCTTGCTTTACTAGCGTCACTTTGGTGTTCTGCGACCTTTGCTTTCTGCTATTACACCAATCACAATTACCGCGACTGTTAGGCAAGTTCAAGTACAGCGGGCATTGCGCAAGCACGCAGACACGCCAAATTTGAATGAGTACAAAGAGGCGGGATAACCAGCTAATCAGAATAATGTTACCTTCCTTGGCATCTTGCTTCCAATGCCCATTTATCCGAAAAGGTCTAAAATCGCGGCCTCAATGCCTGGGTGCAGAAAGGAGTGGTATGGTGCAAAAGGGAACAGGTTGTCTCATGTATCTCAGCGTGAACCATTCAAACGTTACTTGGCATAGTGTAGGGAGAACAAGGCGAGTCACTCTGCTCCCATTGCCTAATCAAGATGTCGCTGACATGCAGCGTCACCTTTTTGTCTTGTGGAACCACAGACCCATTGCTTTGCTTCTTGAACAAACGCGCGGACGTCATTAGGGAACTTCCATGCGACGACACGCGTGGATTGGTAGTGGTTCCTTAGGTTAGGAACATGTCGCGGCCTTTCAGTCCCAAAAGCATCGCCAATCCCAAACTTCAACTACATGCCTTGCAAATGAAAATCAACTTCAAACAACTCAGCAGTGTTTAGGTTTAATGCAAACTTGAAAGCTATGCGATGATTTTGTGTCAAGTTGAGCATCGTCGCAGCTACGAGAGCATTTGCAAACGCAGACAATTTGAGAAATAAAGAATTCGAATCTCAATGTGGGCACAAAATTTTAATGCAGAGATCCACAAAGCAGAATATTTTATTCAGCAATCTTATTCCCACTCATAGTTAAGTCATTGAAGCTTGAATGCATATTGTGTAGGGGATTTACTCTGAACAATACCTTGGACGCATTCGCTGAATCTCAATCCTATTTACTTGCCATTACACCGCTGAGGACATTGAGGTGCAGCGATGAGATTTAGCACCCTTTCATCAGTACGCAGCAGGTCGCATGAGTAAGTAGCTTCAAAATGCAAACACAAATAGCAGCTCCGATAAATGCAGGAGCTAAACTAAGCCAATTTTAAATGCATGAAAAGCAGCGTTTTGCACCAAACTCAATCATATCGAACCTCTAGCCGCGTGCTTAAGTAATTAGTGAATTGGGTATCAGCAATAGGAACTGATGTATCGACTATATCCCTGCGCACCACATGGTTCCTTTTTGTGGATTTTGTTTGGGTACCCTTCATTACATCTAGCAGAAAGTCCTCCATCGCTGTTGTGGAAATGGAGAAGTAGAAAGAGAACAGGTGCGTAATATGCATTCAAAGAAAGGAAAGGAAGAAGAAGAGAGCCTGTGCATTTGGAGGCTTCATTGCAAGCACTAGTGCAACCGCAACCTCAGTTTTAATTACAGTCTGCAACTGTTGTTGCAACCGCATTCTGGCATCACCACAGACGATTGTGTATTCGGCACCTCATATTGCGGCTTCTGTACTCACCACCATGCATGGTTCGCCCCTCATTGTGAGCTCTTTATAATATCAGTCCACGCCGCCCACTTCCACCGATAAGAGCACAATCAACTTCCATTTTCCCCTTCTATACCTGCCATTTCTCTTTGTTTGAAGCTGACATGCGTGCCGAGATGTGTGTGCTAATGCGCTGTTCTCATTGCCTCCAAATGTTGCGACCACACTGTGGGAAGGTGTTAAAGCAATTTATTAATTTTAAGAGCCTTTTCACGCCAACTGCAACCATTCTTTGCTAGAGTTAGCATCCGAAACCTTTAACCGAAGAAACAGAAAGTGTAAAAGGCACATTTAAATGTGCCCGTCTTCCACTTCTGCTACAGCGAGATGCCACAAATGGCACTAATTAGATGCCGGTTGCTGTTGTGGGTGTCGAGGTGATGTGCATTTGTGGGCACCGTGTAGAGTCATTTTAAAATGCCAGTTAGCCTGTGTGGTGCGACGGAGGGTGAGAGGATATAAGTGCAGAGAGTGTCGCAATAAAACGAAGGCTTCTTTGCTCGTCTTCTCTTTGCGCAATGTCGTTATGAGGTCATTCCAGTGACAATAAAAATTTCTTTGTAAATTAAAAGGGAAAAGAAGAGAAGGAGGGGAAAGAAAGTCTGTATTTTGCAGACGCCTTGATATAATTTTGTGCCGGTGACATCAGACTCATTGCTTTAATTTAAGCAATAGGGTCAGACCAAATTTAGTGGTCTAATTTCGTCCACGGACAGTTCGTTTTGCGAAGTTGGTGGGCGATTAAGGAACATACGATTGATTACATTACTGGACGAGAGCATTAAGAGTGATCTATTTATGGTCACTATAGTGTTGCCAGCAGTAAATTGTGTGTGCTGATGCAAAGGAGTTGAAATGTGTTGGGTGGTGATGAAGAAGAAGTCAGTGAGTGTACATCATCATGGTCATCCCATGATTGGATTGCTTAGTCACTATGCGCTCCGTGATCACCAAGCGTGAGACGTGTTCGTTAAAAGAGAAGGGAACAAATGGTCCACAACAGACCATTATCATTTACTTCTATCACAACGTTGGCAGATCTAACTGTCGATTGTTATCATTTAACAAATCGCTAAAAAGCCATCGAATGGTTTTAAGCAGACAATAATCGCTAAAAAGCCATCGAATGGTTTTAAGCAGACAAGTGATGTTTTAAAACAAAAAAGTTAGTGGAGAGTGGGAGTGGGTAATTGAGCAGATGAGATTTTTTTAGAATTAAGAATGTATTTGCCTCACAGACAGATTAACATATTGTTCGCTAAGCCACGATACTGCGACAATCATGAAATGAATACGGATTTTATGCAGGCAGGTAGTGTGTCCTTTGCAATGGACGTGTGCAACGTGAGAAGCTACACGGGGGATGGTGACAGATGTGCAGTGTGATCGTAAGTAAGAGGCAAACGCCTGCCTGATATACTCCCAAACACCATGCGCTGCTCTGTTACGCCAACCACAGAAAGTGCCTCGTGTGTCAGAGCATGCGTGAAAACCATGGAATAGAGGTGTGATGGGTACCACAGATGTCGGTAATTACGCCTTCGCTTAGGGGCTACTGCCCGCGCAACGATGTTGTGCAGTAAAGTTTTCCCCAGAATCAGCTATTCCGTTTTTGTCTACGCCTCATATACACACGCACATCATTACTAGACTAATTATTTTAGATTAATATTGAGATTTTTACGTGCCTGGACACAAGAAACCTAGTTCATTGCATTTTGCAATAGATATTTTAAATGCTCCTCTGCTGTTTTAGCTCCATATTGCTTTCTTTGCATAAAATTAATAATGATTAGTATGAAGAGTGGGACTCATAGTTGTACAATCGGGTTATTTTTTAGGGTCGCATCGACGAGTGAGAAAAGCACTAATCACAATTTTCTTTCCTTTGTATGCTTATGCTTTAACGCTTTAGGGTAATGAGTTTTGCCTTGAGGCCAGGTCCACATAAGTGGGGTCTGTTTAAGTGGTTTGGATCCAAACTAACACAAATGCAGTCACAGACAGAGCAATTCGCGAATGAGAATGAAATTACCTGCTACAAACACCTCCTTATGCCCAAGTACAGCTAATCTCTCCTCTCCTCAAAACTCGCACCGACTTCCGAGACTATTAATCTTTCCCATCAAATAAATAAAAAGCCATTTACAGCTAAATAAGTAGGCTCCTTACTCGCTCATCCCTCGGCCACAACTCGGATTGCTTGCCACTCTTAGATAACGCATTGTATTGCGCCGTAATGATCGTAATATCAAAAGGACAAAGATTGTACCCAACACTAAGCACCACTAATATAGTTTCCAAATCGCATTAAAATAAGAATCAGAAACTGTTAAAATTTTCCTTTAGGAGTTGGTTCTGGGCCGGTAAATATAATGTTTGAAATGAGCTTACCAAGACTAAAATTCATTGAAACAAGCTAATTATTTGTTTGTAAAAATACTCACCGATTGAGCCATTTCAGAAGTATGCAAGACACCAAAATCATAGACTCTTAGTATCTCCCACCCAAGCCCCAAAATTGACTAAATAGCACCCTTTCTCTCACGTGTCAGGGCAGTATGTTGACCTGCTGATCGTGCACATTCAGTTGTTTCGTCTTTAAGAGCCTTTTCACGCCAACTGCAACCATCTTTTGTTAGAGTTAGCATCCGATACTATAAACCGAAGAAACAGAAAGGTTAAAAGACACATTTAAAAGTGCCCGTCTTCCACTTCTGCTACAGTGAGATGCCACAAATGGCACTAATTAGATGCCGGTTGCTGTTGTGGGTGTCGAGGTGATGTGCATTTGTGGGCACCGTGTAGAGTCATTTTAAAATGCCAGTTAGCCTGTGTGGTGCGACGGAGGGTGAAGCAATGTAAGTGCAGAGAGCGTCGCAATAAAACGAAGGCTTCTTTGCTCGTCTTCTCTTTGCGCAATGTCGTTATGAGGTCATTCCAGTGACAATAAAAATTTCTTTGTAAATTAAAAGGGAAAAGAAGAGAAGGAGGGGAAAGAAAGTCTGTATTTTGCAGACGCCTTGATATAATTTTGTGCCGGTGACATCAGACTCATTGCTTCAATTTAAGCAATAGGGTCAGACCAAACTTAGCGGTCTAATTTCGTCCACGGACAGTTCGTTTTGCGAAGTTGGTGGGCGATTAAGGAACATAAGATTGATTACATGACTGGACGAGAGCATTAAGAGTGATCTATTTATGGTC
>LWMJ02000219.1:1138-23693 GCA_001693035.2 Taenia asiatica | reverse complement strand
AATAGCAGATTAGAAGTCCTCCGTGTGCCTTTAACTAAGGATCCATTACCTGAATTCGTGAAACTGCTGTCAAATGCATTATTTTATTTTTCGTAATTTGCAATTTTTATAAGCATAGCATTTCCTGTGCCTCGCTTTTAGGATGAAAGATATGACTTACGCATAGCAGTGCGAGTCACGTTCAAGTTATGCCTTTGGGTATGCAATTCACCATCCATCCCCAACCCTCAATTAACTGTTTTATGTGGTGTGCTTATTCAATTTCGACTTGACAGCTCATCGTGAAATGCGCCAGCGTAATCACCATTGGAGCTATCCACTCAAATGTGTGTGCCAGTCAAGTCACTCTCAGCATTTAATGGCACCCACTATGCATGCAATTTGGGCTTGCTTCCTCCGAAGCAAAAGTAATGCTAAAGAGTCATCTTCTCTCACCTTTTTGACTTCCCTGGTTGAATTAAAATCTAACTTGTTAGCAAATTCAGCAAGACTGGTCACAACGATGATCATTAATTGACAAGTTCATGATTATTCGCGGTCATTTATGCCACACATGCTAGCACTTCAATGGCGAATTCCATGGCCGAACACGCAACAGGCGAAGAAATCAACAGCCTATAGACAACTAAATTTGGTAGCCGTGCACTGCTTGTCTACCACCAAAGAGAGCTTCTATCCATTCCACATCTACATGATTAAAATAAAAAGTGAACTTGGACAATGGCCAACGGAAGCATGTGACTTAACGACACGTTATGCATTTTGATATATTACAAGCCGAAGCCAATAGATATAATGCTCTCCTGGACTACTTTGCGATTTGGTCAGAACAAATAAAGTCTCTCAGAAGCCCATTCTTTAAGTTTGCCAACCAAAGGACCTCCAACTTTGTGCAGTTGGCACGGCATCGCTTCATCAGTCATTGGCCTCGAAAGCTTTGATGGTAAGGATGAATGTCGTTAGCGGCTGCAATTGCATGATGTGTGGTCAAGAAGGGTCCTGTCACAGCGACAGCAGTTTCGACCTCTGCATGGGATGTCTCAACGAATTCAATGAAACGTCTGAACTGAACTCACACTTCAACTTTGCTTGCAACTCCCCTACAAATCTAAATATATCGTATCTGACTTTCTCCTCTCCTCCCCTCCTAAGCAGTAATGCGATGGGATTTCCAATGCTAGGTTTACGTGGACACCGTTGGAAAAGGGCCACATGTCAACACATGTCATGGCAAGTCGCACACATGGGAATGCTAAGTAATGCAGAGGCCAGAGAATTTTGAATCGACGATGTGATTAAATAAACAGAAAATAACGCTTGCCTCCTATCACTCATAGCCGTGCCAATCAATACGCAAGCATCAAATTTGTTAGGTGGCATGCAAATTCTCTAGGGTATGATATACCCTCATTGGCAGTTTGTCTTGCTAGTATGGCCTGATAGTGCCAATTGACCTGTCAGTCGGGGAATGCTGAGAAAAAGTATAAANAAAGGACCTCCAACTTTGTGCAGTTGGCACGGCATCGCTTCATCAGTCATTGGCCTCGAAAGCTTTGATGGTAAGGATGAATGTCGTTAGCGGCTGCAATTGCATGATGTGTGGTCAATAAGGGTCCTGTCACAGCGACAGCAGTTTCGACCTCTGCATGGGATGTCTCAACGAATTCAATGAAACGTCTGAACTGAACTCACACTTCAACTTTGCTTGCAACTCCCCTACAAATCTAAATATATCGTATCTGACTTTCTCCTCTCCTCCCCTCCTAAGCAGTAATGCGATGGGATTTCCAATGCTAGGTTTACGTGGACACCGTTGGAAAAGGGCCACATGTCAACACATGTCATGGCAAGTCGCACACATGGGAATGCTAAGTAATGCAGAGGCCAGAGAATTTTGAATCGACGATGTGATTAAATAAACAGAAAATAACGCTTGCCTCCTATCACTCATAGCCGTGCCAATCAATACGCAAGCATCAAATTTGTTAGGTGGCATGCAAATTCTCTAGGGTATGATATACCCTCATTGGCAGTTTGTCTTGCTAGTATGGCCTGATAGTGCCAATTGACCTGTCAGTCGGGGAATGCTGAGAAAAAGTATAAAGGTGTAGCTCATCCTGTCAGTGGCAGCATTGGCAGCAAGTACCACTTTGCAGTCGCTCCTTGTGTAGCACTGATGGCACTCTGTATGGTCTTCTATGAGTTGTTATTTACTCCTCTTCATACTGCGAAATAATCTTAAATACACAGCCATTTTACTTAAGAGAGGACCAAATAATAAATTTGCAATGGATGGTGCCTAGTTAAGCAATACTCCCCTTTTTTCGAGAGGATTATACCGACTCTTGGCTGAAGTTCGACTTCTTCCCAGGCATGCCTATCATGGAAGTTGGATCATCAGGTAGGTGTGTTTTCCTGGCTGACATGGTGCTTAGATCTACGATTAGCAAATGCGAGAGACAAGAAGAAGAAGAAGAGCAGACCAAATGCTTTGAAGCAGCAAAGTATGCTCACTTCTTCTGTAGTTCATTGGCGTGCATGGCTTGGCATGTCAAAAGCACCGAAGTCTTCTGATTCGATTAGACCACGCACTGCAGATCTGTTTGGTGTGGTATTTTATCCTTTGTGGTTATTTTTCACAGTAAATCCAGAAACACAACTTGCCCTTCGCCTGATGTTACAGCGAATTAATAGCAGTATAGTCGTAAGAACACAAGCCTGCTGGTTCTATTTAAGAATTCTGAATGAGAGTTTGCTCATCAAATGCCATCTTCAATTAATTGCCCATCCGTGGCTAAGCGAAAATCAGCCTATTAAATGTTACAATGTGTCCCACACTAGAATATCACAGAGGAATGAAACTGGACTGTGTTCGGCACGCTTGAATTTCAGGACTGAAAATTCCCGTAGATGTCTTTGAATTGTCTCATATCTTTGCTTAGTTCATTCGATGCACGAACACAGCCCTTAGCTTTAGTTCAGATTCGCGCAAATGCCGACACTGGTTGATGGCTGTCTGTGCATTAGACTCAAAAATCTCTAAAAAGATAGTAATGAGAAGCAAAAAGGATAGAATGTGGCAAGTACGTGTGTCCTGAAAGCCAATTCTCACAATCAAGCAAATGTCAAGTGTGCGTATCTCAAGTAGAATGCGAGCTAGCAGCATTTGAGGAAATATCGATGACTGTGTCTTACTTATTCCATGCAGAAACGCTAGTATTTGTTGAATACGAAACCATTTATCAGGACTAAAGTGCTGTTTGTCGTGATTTGCTGCCTCCTTGTTTAGCAGTGCTACGCGGTCACAGTGGTCCTCTTTCTTTGGTTGATGTGGAAGAACGCAGAGGCGAGTGATAGTTTAAAACCACCACTTTACCAATGCTAACAAGTTTGTTTTTTGAGCAAAGCTGAGGAGAGGGTCCTTCGACCCACGCTTACTAAGAATGACAGAACTCGCTCAAATACGGCTTGGCTTCCCTCTCAATCTAAAGACAAGCAGAGCATGTAAGACCAAAGAATGAGAAGGAGGACTGTCATTGACAACTTAGCTAACTAAGATGGCAGTTTGCATAGAAGACGCCACAGATAAACAATGCCAGTCATTAGGTTTGCCAGTGTGCGGTGTGGATTAATAGCAACCATCACAAAACACAGCAGACACCCACCAATGCGCTTCACTGAGGCGTTTAAACTAATCTTCTTGAATCACAACTTGAATGCAATGTTGTGGCATCAGTTACACCTGTGACCAAATGTCGTTCTGAAAGAGCATTTTAGGAGCCCGGACTCCTGGCTGCATCGACCGAAGACTTGGATTGCATTAATAAGTTGCAAATCACCCAATGCTCTCGTCTTAGTCAGGAAGCATCAATATTAATGGTTCTTCTTAACACCACATGCTATGCGTGACTTTGTGCTTAGTATAGAAACACCGGCGCAGGTGAGTTATGGAGTGCTATCCAACGCAACGTCACAGTCTACCACGAGCTGCCATGAGACACGCCAGTAGTCAATTCACAAACGTTTACACATTTCAACGTCTTCTACTATTCGTCATTCTTCTCCGTGCTGTTGTTTCAACTACGCGGTTCATCATCAACACCATCATTCAGCTTCGCTTCGTCTATACTCTCATTCTCTTTCTTATTTTCTGCTTACTCTTTGATTTACTTCGTCTCCTGCATTTGCACGCACTTTTCCAAAGCTGTCTCAATCAATTTGATTTGTCAGAAGAGAACCATGAGTTAACCCTCCCTCAACCTAACCCGAGTATTTTTTGATTTTATTGCATGGTAGCTGGTTTGATAAATAAATTTCTGGACAGATGTGTGGAAAATAACAAGCCAGTGCTCTTGCTTCGTCTCCTCCAAAAATGTTGAATTCCCGCACCTTTTTCCTTGGTATAATGCAATCTTTAGAAGTAAGTCGCCGATTCCTTACGCTCACTCATGCATTACTCCTCAATTACTCGGCCTTGCTTCTCTTTTATGTCTACCTCATATGCATTAGCTGTTGCCAAATCGGTGACACTAGCAACATTCTCAGACGTGCATGGCTGCAATATCTTGCTCAGCATAAGTGTCGGTTACCCATCTTACTTTGGAGGCACTGCAATGCATTACGTAGGGCTAGACTAATTCAGACTGCAACATAATGGGTTAAGCTAAGCGCCCATGCTAGATTGTGTTTAAGTGGGACAGACAGGCCTCCTCCTCTGACCTGACTTTGCATCCTGTTATTAAGTTCAATCTGGTTACTGCCTTATTTGCCACTTCAAATCAATCCGACAGATCCCCATGCAAAGTAAATTGTGGCTCTTTACTCCGGATTACGGATTCGAAGAATCGGTGTACGTGTGAAGAAATAAAATCACCTGGTAAGTGACATTGATGCAATAAACTGTGAGATAATTTGTGCAGATCAAAACTTTGTCATGCTTGTTCCCTATTTTGCTTTCTTAAATGGGTTAATGGAATGCCGAAACTTGTTTTTTACTATATAATTAAAAACTGATTAAAACAAAATAACTGCTTTACTCGTATCTACTCAGTCTTAAGCAACATATTTTGGCTTTCGATTCCATGCTGTGACATGACTTTCAATTTCAGTTCTTCGCACCCCATGCCTTCCAGACTGAGCTACAAATCAGTAAGTATCTGAGTTCTTTGTAGACTTTTCTTGTTTAAAGGATCCCTTCAGTGAAGCGTGTGATCAACTTTATTAGGCTTTCTCATTATGAAATCCGCAGCAACGTGCTGGCTACCCACAGATGCCAACTGAGCAAAAATGCCTAAGGCTCAATTTGAGATGCAGGTAAATGAGCTCCTTTGGGCAGTAATGCGCGATCGATGATGCTGCGCACATCTGAAGAGTTGTCACTGATTGGGCTATTTAGCTGTTGCTGTTACGGATCAGTCGATACTTTTTTTGAATGTTAAGACTTTATGCATCGTCCACATTACCGCGAATTCGGGCTAGACACTGTAACAACATGCGACGTTAAAAGTATCACATTTTACGCATTTATGGGCACCATAAACGGGTGAGTAAAAGCACGTTTAGGAGTGTTTTAAAGCTATGCACCACCGTTTTAAAGATCTTCTCCAAAATAAAAATGTTGTTGTTTTGGATTTTGGCACCTTAACGGATCTCCAAAAGTTACTAATAATGACATTGCATGTCATGCTAGGAGCCGGGCGCATAGTTGAAAAATAAACTGAGCTGGCTGATCATTTGGACTGTGTCATGTAACGATGTGGCGGCTATATTGCATGTCATGTTAGGAGCCGGGGGCATAGTTGAGAAAATAAACTGAGCTGACTGATCATTTGGACTGTGTCATGTAACGATGTGGCGGCTGCAGGCGTAGATGCAGCGTTCCGAGACCTCCTTGAAGGTAAAGAAGGCACAGTACTGGGACAGAATACATATATTCTGGACACGGAGGGATTGGGGTCTGCTGGCATGGTCCGGAGGTCAGCCAACCGGTGAGCGCAACAAAGTTGCCCAAGTGACCGAAACCGGGAGTTCGAAAAAACGTAGTATTACAGTGAACTTTACGGTCTACAATATCGAACCGTCTGCTGGTACAGATCAGGTTGAGCTATATGAGTTCATATTTTGCATGCGAACATGACAACGCAAGATTTCAGCTTTCCACACTTCCAGAGGTAATTACTTTGGTCTGGTGCCAAGGTAGCAAAGTAGCGCCAAAACTGTAACTTTTCTGCTTGTATTTTTTTTAAAAATACAAAAGCTTGGCACAAGATCGTGAATTTACTAGTCACGGACCTAATCAGTGGTTTGCTATCGCCAAAAAACATCACCTTGTACTTTTAGTGTCTTTTCATTGAATAAATGGGTAAGCGGAATGCATTGCTCAAAGACAGTCACAAGTTTAAGCAAAGGCTTAGTACCGCCTAAAACAATCACAAAAATGCTGGTGGATAGCGGCAACCACGAACGTGCAGCTAAAGGTACTACACGCACGAAAATCATATGGACTAATTGGAGACAATGAAAAGGGTGCAAAAGCAGGCACGTCTCAGCAGGCAAGTCGGCTCTAAACAAAGCAAAGAGACGGGTAAAGAAATGGAATCTGGGAGTTGGCCATGCTCGTATCCATGGAAGTGTGTTCTGTGAACTGAGTTCTTAGTTTTGTTTAGCACTCAAAACCATGCAACTCGTCAGTTCAGGCCACTTCTAATTAATACCAGTAGCTGAGTGAAGCACAAATTAATTTCAATGAAAATAGAAGGCGAATGCAGTGCTATGAAATTGTGATGCCTTATCGGACCTTCCTTCCAACCAGATGCTCTCACAGGCAACACCAATGCCAAGATCGACTGTGCCATCGGCCCACGAATCGTCCTAAAAATACTGCGAAAACTCGAAGGTTGCATGTTCGAAGGGTGTTCCGATTTACATCGTCAGAATGCTGGATTCATCACAATTTTGTGCAGGATAAAATAGCCATCTATGAATTACGTCTGAGTAATTAATACCAGTAGCTGAGTGAAGCACAAATTAATTTAAATTAAAATAGAAGGCGAATGCAGTGCTATGAAATTGTGATGCCTAATCGGACCTTCCTTCCAACCAGATGCTCTCACAGGCAACACCAATGCCAAGATCGACTGTGCCATCGGCCCACGAATCGTCCTAAAAATACTGCGAAAACTCGAAGGTTGCATGTTCGAAGGGTGTTCCGATTTACATCGTCAGAATGCTGGATTCATCACAATTTTGTGCAGGATAAAATAGCCATCTATGAATTACGTCTGAGCCTGCGACTTATTAAAGAGCCAGCATTTCAGCATACCGCTCTGGCAATCAATAAACTAGCAGCTACTTTCCGTTACCGTTTTCACCATTGCACTCGGCTTTGCAGACCGCCACAAGAAATATCGGATTTCCATGAATCCGTGCTGCCTGTCCTGACGACCGCAGGTTAATTCTTTCCCTGTTGAGGATGATTAACACATCATACTCCCCAAGTTTCACAGCTGTTTTGCGGTGCCCTCATGACTGCCTCCACTTCGACAAGCATTCCGCAGTAGTTGTTGTGCAAGCATCTACTGAGCTGGTAGCGCAAACTCTTGCCATAAAGCAGAATCCGGTCGTGAAATTCTAAAGCATTGCTTGAAAGTGTGCATTAAAATTCGGGATAGTCTGTGACCAATGCAGTGCACTTCTCGGCGGAATGATTGCGAAGGAGGTAAATCTGAACAATTGTGATTGTACATTCTGCTGCAAAACAGTGCGATCTGCATTCAAAATACTTACGCAATTTAGGTTGCCTTCCTCGACCCGACAATGCCGATGCTCTTCCTCAAGAAGACCGTCGTCTACATTTCAACTTAATTAAAGTCTTCTCGAGACTGAGTTCACCTCTAGGCATCGAGAGGAGGATGACTCTCTCTTACAACACAGCCCCATCCCCTACTACTCTTACTTCCACGCGTCCTAAACCACTCCCATTTTGTGACAAATAAGCAATAGAAATCGAGCCGTGAGGATTGCTGTCATTCACAATTTTAGCGCCTAACTAACACCGCCATCCACTACCACTTCCTCGTTTCTCCTTACCTAATAATGCTACTCATTGGATTAGACTGCCATTTGAACTACCATCCTTGACTAAATGCACTTCTCAACTCAGATTCCCACGCAGTTAATCGGACAGCACAGACGATTTCGTGTCAACACCGATGCATGCATTGATGCCTTTGGCAGTGAGACTTCGCAGTGCCACCGGTGCACCAAAGCCTCCTCAATATTATTTGCTAAAACAATGCTCATGGCTTAAATGACCACCATCATTGATTAATGACCAGAAGTAGAATCAAACACCTATTGCCTAATCGATGCCAACCTAATCCGACAACAGCGATTCCAACTGAGCACACAAGATATTCGCTGCATCTACTCCAACTCCGAACTAACTAACTAACTAACATGCCAAGTAAGGAGTGCAATCATACAGCAAGCATTTATTGTAAACATCAAAGAATGAACGGTTACTGGTGGGACATGCAAGGTTGGACAGTCCTCCGTCAGGGAGAGAACTACTGCAAATGTGGAAAATTTGTGCCAACATTACGGTCACCTTCACAACATGCCGGAAAGAATACCTTCACGCGTAGCTTCTACCAAAACATGATTGGGATGATGGCATTGGAGAGACGAGAAATAATCTAGTTCAGCTTCGACGAGTCTAGATTGATCAAGGTCTTGGCAGCGTCAGACACTTTATCACGCGCTGCAGCAAGATGCTCCGAAGACGAGGTGCTGAGAACGTTATCGATTGGGGGTGATTTGGAGCTCACCAATTTCAGCTCCTCGTCCGTGAATAAAGGTGTCTCAGGTGCAACTGTTGTCAGTGCCCCTTCCGTATTCTTCACTTCTCCCACCTCCTCCTCCTTCTCCCTCCCCTGTCCATGTTCAGGCTCCTCCTCTCTTCCCTCCTTTTCCTTATTTCCATGCTCCGGATCATCCTGCCCCTCCTTCTTCCCCTCCTTTTCGGGCTCCTCCTCCCAAACCTCCTCCTCCTTCTCTTCCTCCCCCTCCTTCTCCTCCTTCTCCTCTCTCTGTTTATGCTCAGACTCCTCCCTCTCCTCCTCCTCCTCCAGAGGCGGTGCAGTCATCTTTGCTTCCACAGGTGCATACTTCGCCAACGACGGCACCTTGGCCACCAGAGCTCCAACAACCTCATCATCCACACCTTCCAGGTACTCGACAATGTCGTCATCCGACAGCTTGTCGAGCACCGCCTCCAATGTGGTGAAGGACAGGTTAGACAGAAGTGCACCGAATCGGGGCACATGCTCAGTGACGTAGTGAAGCATCTGCGTACTCATGTTGGTTAGGAGAGCTGCGATGTCTTCATGCTCCTCGACCACGCACTCAACGAAGCGCGGCTGCATGTTCAGCAAGATGTTGGCATACTGGGGTGGAATACTGGGCACACTGGATAAAATGGATTGTGTCACATTGGCATCCGTGGGGTTGGGCGAATCAGGCGTCCCGTTGGAAGGCTCTGACGTTGTCGCAGTAGGCCCCGAGGTAGTGGAATTGGGCGCCGAAGTGGTAGCAATAGCCTTTGCAGTAGTAGATGCAGTAGTAGGTGCAGTCGTGGCCGTTGTAGTAGTAGGTGTTGTATCAGTGGTGGTGCTCATGGCGGTGGGCTTTGATGGCTTGGCCACAGGCTCCTGCTTTACAGCACCCGAATTCCTCCTAGCATGCTTCTGGCTGCGCGCATGAGACACCTTGCCCCCACCCACGTAGGAATCGGCGCCAAACACGATGCTGTCGATGTTCGGCACACTGGCGATGATGGACTGAAGCAGTGAAGGATCCATGCTCGCCACCACGTCAGTGAGTTCTGGCATCCGTGCGATCATTGCTTGTAGGTTGTAGGGGTCCATGATGGCTGCGTAACCACCGGATGTCGGCACGTACGCCAAAGCGTATTGTAGCTGTGCAGGATTCACCGACATGAGGAGTTGGTGCAGGTTGGGCAGACTGAGGAGCATTGACTGGAGGACAGCTGGATCCATGGCTTGCACTATCGTGGGATAGAGTAGGAAGTAGGGCGGATTCACGATTGAGCTCCTTGTAGAAATACACCTGCCCACCATCCGGCATCACATGCATAGGAATGTTGTTGTCTTGCATAAAATTCATCGGCATTAGAGCATGATGGCCTCGCACCTCGTCTCTCGCCACCCATTCTGGACCCAAATCACTACAGCTCCCTCTCGAAATACAACTCCTCTTCCTTCTCACTGAGTAGCGCTTCTGCACCTTGCCGCACAATTGAGCGGTGATGAACTGCCTTGTTTGAGGCTTCAGGTGACTCACTAGAACATCGGGGTTGGGCACCTTCTTCACAATCATTCTGATAACTTCGCTATCTAGACCTCGAATCGCCTCGTCAATGTTGGGTGTTGAGATGATGAGTCTTTGCAAATCCATGGGGTGCACATCGACCATAATAATAAAGGCACATTAAAAAACTGGAACATATCTTAGAATTGAACATAAAAAATTTCTAGGAACTAATCTTTCCAAGCTCCTATTAGTGGGATCAGTGAGGCAGCTGCCACAAGTCAATAGCAGACTGAAGTCAATATTTAGCTACTTAGTCAGCCCAGATAACGTTGGACAGAAAAAGTGCCATTCTTAATAAAATCGAGACAAGGATGCAGGTAGAGGGTCCTGAATGCAACGACATTCGACATCATGACAATGAGGCTGGCATTTTCGCAGGGCCTAATCAAAGCAGAGGTTTGAAATTTTGCATTGAATGAACCAAGTGCAGATTGCATGCACTTCAAAGGACAGCACAGGCATTTATAAGGACTGTGAATGGAAGTAGTGGAACAAGACATGGCATATCCGCTGCCAAAACTGCTGCTTCAATTAACAAGATCATCATCGAGCGTGGTTGTATCATCGTAAAATGGTAAACAACCAGACGTCTTCTGCGCACCACTTCCGTCGCTGTGGTGTGTACAAGGAATAAATGGATGCAGTTGAGCATTTGAGGAGAGGTTAAATTGATTTACCGGTAATTCTCCATTATGGCTGCAACTAAAGACGTAAACCATCCGGGAGTTGCTTGGATTTTATCATGATGTTAGGTGGGCTAATAACGACATTCGACATCATGACAATGAGGCTGGCATTTTCGCAGGGCCTAATCAAAGCAGAGGTTTGAAATTTTGCATTGAATGAACCAAGTGCAGATTGCATGCACTTCAAAGGACAGCACAGGCATTTATAAGGACTGTGAATGGAAGTAGTGGAACAAGACATGGCATATCCGCTGCCAAAACTGCTGCTTCAATTAACAAGATCATCATCGAGCGTGGTTGTATCATCGTAAAATGGTAAACAACCAGACGTCTTCTGCGCACCACTTCCGTCGCTGTGGTGTGTACAAGGAATAAATGGATGCAGTTGAGCATTTGAGGAGAGGTTAAATTGATTTACCGGTAATTCTCTATTATGGCTGCAACTTAAGACTTAAACCATTCGTGAGTTGCTTGGATTTTATCATGATGTTAGGTGGGCTAAGAGTTGGGTGCTTCAAGCCTTTGAGCATTTGCCGATTAATTGGGCGAATTGGACACCCTGAAATGGTGTGGGACAAACCTTACCATTGCGAAGACAAGCAGTATTCTTCATAAGTGTATTTTATTTACCCTAAAGCATCACGGACAGCGTAGCACGAAATTATACCTTCAAGGCTTGAAAGTCTTTTATGCAAACAGAGGTTGCATCCACTGTTGTCGGTGACATGTTTCAACCCGCCTCTTGCCACCAGCCAGCAAGATTTGTCAGCCAGATCTCATTTCCTTATTATATGGAGTATAGTGTGAATCCAGGTAAAGGTAGCCCCAATCAGCCAATGCTCCGAAAGTTGCGCTCACCTAGTTGAGCCCATTCTCGAAAAAACATAATGCCGGGCAGGGATAATGAGCGCAGAGCAATCAGAAAGATAAAAGGCGAATTCTGTAAAATGAATAACGGGTTACTTGGGATGGCAGTTAATAACACTTACAATCATCGCTATGCTTTGCGGACGCGTAAACGGTTTTTGCTTTTCTGACAAGAAATGGCTTGGCTCTGTTCCAAGCACACTGAAATAGAGTCTTTGGAAAAACCCTTGCATTAAATTGCCTTTCTTCAAGAACATTTTTCAGCCTTAGAGGAAAAACTAAATTGTATAATGCTTCTTTAAATATTGTTCTTTATGAAAAAGCATACAAGTGGAGTGCGGTAATCATTAGCCACATGTTTACATAGCTTAGCATTTTGACCAAACACACGTGTAATAATGGGGGCTGATCCAGGAAGTTCCTTGCCCACCCATTATATTGGCTGCAAGCCTTTTTGCAAAGCCTCACGAAAATCGCGCGCTTAGCCATTAAAGTACATGTCTGCGGATGCAGGCTGTGCTTTGCGTTATTTAGAAGCTTCATCTTAGGCCTTGCACATCTGGTTTGCGACGATCATGCCAGGCGCCATCCACTTTTAGATACGCCCCTCTACGAGCATGCATTTCTGTGCACATGAATAGGTGCATAAGTTAAGGTGTGTATTTGTGCACAGATCTTTGTCTTTATGCATTCTAATTTAAATCAGACCGTTCATAAATAAGGTGCATTGTGTGGAACAATTCTTGTTTTAATTCAAGTACAAAAGAACCACGCAATTGACTGTCAAAAAGGGTAAAATCGCAGCACAATGTTAGCGCCTTGTTTTACGTGTGCTTGGCGTGATTCAGCAATCCTGAATCTGCGTTTTCCTATTTGCTCAACGTCTCATAGAAGCTTTGGAATGCTTTACGTCATCAAAAACGCAAGAAAAATTTAAGAAGCCTGTCAATTATTCTCGCCTTATGCTTTCAAATATGTTGAAAGTAACAAAAGCACCTTCTTTGCTGCCTGTGTGTCATTGCGGTTGTGAAATTGGGTTTGCTTTGCAAGTCCTCCTTCGAAACCCATTTTGTGGGCGTGCACACGTTAATCTCCCTTCGGAATCCAGTGCGTGCTCTATTCAACAGCCATGGCTTCAGCTACCCCTAAATTCCTGCTTTGCTTTGCAATCCTACAGTCTAAATAATGGCAGATGTATAAACACGCTTTCGCTGGGCAAAATTCTTTGCGAAACATCCAACATGGGAGGCGATGCTTGATCGTACACATTCACGCCATTTCTGCAGGTATTTCTTTAACTACTAGACATGCATCACAATGGAAGCTTATGGTAACACTTTGAGCTCTTCTGCTTTGACGACATTTAGCGCAGATTATTGGGTGGATCGGGAACAAACGCTATCATGCATGCACAATTTGCAGGCTTATAGCGATTGCGACGCTAAGTTACTACCTTTTTGTTTAGAACTGTTGAGCCAGTTATGTGCGAGCATCCATTGCGCGGAGATTTGCATGTGCAATCGTAAAGTTCTGATTTGTATCGGTCTGGCTGTATCGAATTTATTGGATGTTGTTTAGTGGATACAATGGGCAACCATCGTATCGCTTTGCGACACGTCACATTGCATCGGTAGTCTGCATAGTTTCAACAATGACAGTGATTTCACGTGATCAATAGTTGAGCGCCCATTTAAGAGCCACTGGGTATTCAAGCAAAATCATACATACATATGCGGGCGCGGTAATCAAAAACCTATCTGTTTGCGTTTTAAATTTCTAGGATGAACTGCCTTGGCTTACCTTCCATGGACATACACCGATCTATGTGCTTTACGATTGGACATGCGCTCAGCATAAGATGTAAAGTTTGCATCTGCTACCGTTGTTTATTTTATCATGGGTAGGTTCCCATTAAAGCGTTGGGAAATTGAGACGGAAATGCAAACTATGCAGTGGAAAATTCTGATTGAGCTGTTAAGAAATAGCATAGTTTTACCATCAATTTGGGATTTCGCAACGCAACATGACACGAGCGAATCATCACCAGCCAACTGAACTTGACGTAGAACATGATATTTCACTGCAAACATAGAAACAGTCATAAATGTTGAATGCTGGGGCTGAGCGTTCACTGAATTTCTTAGTAATTATGCTTGCTTGACATACAGCTACGCGCACCGGACCATTTTACTATAATAAACCAACCTTCGACTGCAAGTGATTGCTATTTTATGCTCCTACTAAACAAACCTCTTCAAGGCACTGCCTAGTAAGTATTTAGATTGCTGAATCTTACCCAAAACCCCCATTGAATTCTAAATTTGACAAAAAGAAAAATTGCTTTTAACTGTGGCAGTGATGCAGTTTTTCCACAATGTCTCCAAGTCAGAAGGGCAAGTTGGCCAGTATTAGGTACGAAGTAATCAGCTTGAGTCCCACCAATGGATTTGTTCGTCTAAGAGGTTTTGCATTAAAGCATTTAAGCCTTTATTTGTGCCACCGGCAATATCGGCGGGACAGGTTAATGCACTTAACTTCAAACTTAAAGTGAGCAGTAGAACTTGGCGTTGGCAGTCTGTGACGTGTTTTAACTTAACACTTGGCATCGAAACAAAAGCCACTGCTTCGAACCTTGTGGGAACAATAAGGCAAGCCCCATATTCACGTCATAATCTTGAACACGCGTTCAGTCTCTGGAGCGAAGCCCCATTAAAACCCCATTTTACGCAATAACGCACGAAATGCAGAATTCGGATTTCATCAAGCGACATCAAAAAACTTTTGGCGGACACAGATTTTAATCAAAATTAACCTTAAATGTTTAAAGTCAGAGAAGTCTGCTGGGGACTACCGACCCCATCTTGACGAACATTGTTAGTATTTATACCAGAATGGCGCAAATATGACTGACATGTTGGAACTGTGAGTCGCCATGGATAGCCATTGGAACAGTGTGATGTTCGATGAATTTGGTGTGTTCTTTTACAGAATATTTTGATCGGTCAAACCCCACTGACCCCTGGCGCATCGTGTATGACTGTGTTAACATCACAACATGCGGGTTCGGAAGGTGTTACTTTCCATGTCACACACAATTTGTGGTGTAAAATAGGTACTGTACAAAAGTGTGGGCCACAAATTATTGTTATACGATCATTAGTGGTTATGCATTTGCCATCCTTGGCTCATTTCCTAGTTAATATTTCCGGCATTATTGCTTTGCAGCTTCCACACCAAATTATGGTCACCAAAACTCCGAATTCCACAGTTCGACCTAATCCCACTTGAACATGGCAGACGATCGGAGCCTTTTCAACAAAGGTGGGATGTTGAGCGACCCCAACAATAATTTTAGCCAGGCAATGGCTACGAATGCAACTTCCAGGCCGACAGTATACTAAAGTATATAGAGACGACAGTAGAGGCACAACCAATGTCCTTTTGAGAATGTGAAGGCAATTGCCAAAGCACTCATTGTTCCTTTTCCTTTTCCGACGATCATGCATTTAATGTGGTAGAAACAGGAGGGAAGTGGCGGAACACTCTGGTTTGCAATGGAGCTGGCTTCACGTTGGTGGCTGATAACAATCCATGACGGTGGTTTGGGTGATCATGCACAACTATTTCTTCTCGACTACCTGAAATCTGATCGTGTGTATCATCTGTTCTTCGCTATCAAACGTTTGCAGTGTTTCCCAATTTGAGACTCTCGAAAGCACCTGTGTTTCTCCAAATGTCACGAGTCTTATGAGTTTGCCCACCTTGACCAAGAATTGGCCTCGTGTCACATCGCTTCGAGGAACGACCCACTAATGAATACCTAGACAGAGAAAAACAGCATTAGGAAGGATGCGGGTGTCAAATTTACATCTTTCTGCCTTCCTTAACCCTGCAGCTCAGCACAGTGGACGGCGAGACGAAAAGGGGCAGAGCAGGGCGTCTTGAGATGACATCTGCCGCACGTTAAATGTCAACCTGAGAGCGAGAGATACGCTTACATCTTAGGCACCTTCTTTGGGTTTCCACTTTAGAGATTTCTAGCGATAATGACACTAGAGCTAATGAGCTTCAAGATGGCCTTCTCACCGCACCACCTCGAAGAATGGCATGAACTTCCTCGACTGTTAACCAGTAGAGGTGAGCTACTAAACTTGGTAGGCAAGGTGAAGCCAAGTCACATCTTCGCATTATTGTCCTACACCAATCATGCGACGCTCCTGAAAGTCCATCTATATGAGTAGATACTCAACCAGCGTGAAGAACTGAATAAGTTATTTAAGTGCCACATCTGTGGCCTCGGACATTCCCAAGATTGTACAATTCCCACCACTCTACTAGCCTACCACTCTGTTTAACATTGGTATTATTGTGCGTAAAATCTGATTTTGATGCTGATTTTGAGTGGACAAAGCCCTTAAAATCGCTTGGTCGCGCTGCCCTAAAATTTGATGCACAGAGGAAAATGCTCTACCACCACATAATTTGCAAATGCACCTCCCTAATTTCCTCCCTTTAACTATCTCTCCTTTAACTTCCATCCACCTCTTATCCCGACCTGAGCGAGTTTAAGTAGGAGGACATNTCAGCGACACAATACCGTCTCACTCTGTTGCGTCCAACCATTTCCTGACGTTTCACATACTAAGGTTATCTCCTCTCAACCATATGTAGCATCACACAGCTTTGCATCCAACTCGTCTTAACCGAGGCGCATCGTATGATATCACATCCCATCACCTGACACGCCATATGATGAGGTGCGCACCCCACACATGCTGAGTAGTGGGGAAGGGGAAGCGGAAAAAGGGGAGTGAGAAAATACGAATCTAGTCAAAATTTGAATTCGGAATTCCGGGCACCTAACACGCGGATCAAACCACCATGCAATTTGGCCGCAAACGTTCTGCCATTCCTCTTCTCCATCCCTGGATTCCATGTCCATACATTCGACCAACATCTCTGCAGAGCTGCTGACAAACATTCGACTCACATTTATTCCATCCTACTCTACTTCGCCTAAGTGCTTCGGCATAGGCCGCAACCGGTAGTAGCTCAAGCGGTCAGACCACAGACAAAAACCGACCAAAGCATTGGCCAAGGAGGCAATGAACGATTGTCGTTCTTGGTGGTTCCATGTTGCAGTCATTAACATTGGCGAATTTGAACCCAGTTATTTGCAGTTAAATCTCTTTAGACGCTAATGTGCGAGCAATGGGACAATGGCACACTGAGCAAGTTCTCGTATTCTGCTATCTGACATGCCTTTGCAGCTACTCGCCTTTATGCAGCATGCGGCGCGAATTTTGACCAGTGAATAAGATTAAGGAGGTAGCTGGACTCACTCGCGAAACGAAGATCTTTAGAGAACGAGGAGCGTTGAGCTCACCACAATCACATAATTGCACCCATTACTCTACCCTTGCCAGCGCTAGTGACAGAGAGATGGTGGATTTGTACGGACACCAATAAAGCACCCTTCTACTTAGGAGGCAGACGCCCTATCCATTAGGCCACACGAGTTCGACGTCCGGACCTCCTTTTCTGCCATCTCCAACCTGGAATGCGCAGACAGAGGTCCATCACATACAAAGCATCAAAAACAGGCACATTCTCAGTACTCTTTCAGATAACAGACCAGTGATTTTACGTTGCGTGCTATTTAGATCCCAACTCGTGAAAATTATTGCGACTGCTAAGGACATAGAAGTCAAGCAAATGAATGTGAAACGATCAAACTTATCAAGCGAATGTATGAATGAATGAATGAATGTATTCTCCCCTGAGAATATCAACGCTCCTGCTTGAGAAGAAAAAGAGCTGCAACTTTGCTGTAACTATGGACTACGGGTTGCAGCTGCTGTCAGCTAGCCAGTTTCAGTGACCGAAAACCTGAAACGTGAGTTTTGCACCATTAGCGAGCATGATAATTTGCCTTCCACTAGCGCCTATTTTAAACAGGTATTATTGTCTCTCTGAAAAGAATTCCCGCACGCACTAGGAATGGTTAAAGGCAGTGGAGTATTGCATTGAGTGTTCCTGCAATATGTCACAAATGCAAAGCATAAGTTAGATGCATCGGACAAAAATGCTACCACGAAATGATAATCCACTTAATCTAGCCTCAGCGGCAAATGGGCAAAGTGCTGTAAACGAGACACAATGGGACTTTCTGTAGCAGCAAGTATTAAATGCCTAGCCTAAGTTATAAGCACTGGGCATGATGAAGCCCAAGTGCCCATTGCCACCACTATAGATGCCAACCAGGTCTGCTTTTCATCTAAACTCTTGTCCCGCTCATTCCCTAGCTCAACGAAAATTTGATGTCAGCGTGGAATTAAGGAGAGGTTACTGAGGCTTTTCTTTAGCAGGGGACTTGCTATTCGGTGAAGCACAAATGATTTGTTGGAGTTCAAAAGTAAAACCGACCTAGTTTTGTGGTCCACCTGCACTTCTTCTCCCATCACCTATCAGCCACCCTGTAAGGAGCTAACCGATCTGGATGAGTGGATTTCCTCATATTCTATTGCAACTAGCAAACCGTTTTCTTATAAAAATAACCTTAGTTTAAAAGGTGCCTACGTTTTTGCAGTAATTCGCTCCCTTGCCAAGGAAAAACTCTTCAAATCATAGGACGTGTCATCACAATTTATCGGTGCACACGAGTGAGGACCAACCATTTATTTGTGCAGAAAATCAGCCGTGGTCAAAAAGTTATAAAGTAATTTATGAAAAAGTGATCAGTGAGAAACCATTCTTACAATTAATTGCCAAGCGTGCTTTATTTACTGCTTGACCGTGGAATGGAGTAGAAACTTCGCTCAAGTCCCTAAGTCATGTGGAGGAGTGAACAGCAGAAGAGCAGTGTAAAAGGCAGATATTGCAATATTTTAATTGACACCAAACCACCATGCCCAACTTCTGTATGGCAAATTCATTTAAGCTTCGGGAGAGAAGGCGGTCAGCCAAACGACCACATCCTTAGGAAATCGGAATGACATTCCAGTGATAATTCAGGCTTTTAATGAAAAACTACAATTGTCATCACAGAAAATGCTAAGCAGTGGTCACCATGCATCCCATAACAAGGTTCAAGGTGTGCACATGGAGGCGCGATGTGGCAACTGGTCCTAAGAGCGAAAACTTTTCACCTGTCCCATGCAGGCCACCAGATCTGCAACACATCTCGCCATCATGATAATCGGTCTGAGCGGACTGATGAATATTAAATGCAAGGTTAATATTCAATCATGAAGGGCAAAATGCGACAGTGATCCTAAAGATCATTACAAAGCCTGGAACTTTCAAAACTTTGACATAAATTATGTTTTTCGATTCATACAATAATCTGTGCGTTTCGGTTCATATGCTAGACAGATTTCGTTTCGAGTAATTAAATCAGGCGTTTAAATTATACCTTAAAAAGCATTAAACCAGAGACCAAAGCACACTACCCTACGTTGACATGCTACCTCATAGTAATGGACAAGCACAAGGCGGTTTGATAATCTATGAAACGTGGCAGAAATCGTGGGGGCAATTATTAGTAATTCTGAGATGGTAATGCCATCATTTTGCAGCAGCATCTTTTAGCAGCACCGTAAGATCCATATCGCATCATAGTGGTGATGGCATCAGTGATACTGTTGACATGCTACCTCATAGTAATGGACAAGCACAAGGCGGTTTGATAATCTATGAAACGTGGCAGAAATCGTGGGGGCAATTATTAGTAATTCTGAGATGGTAATGCCATCATTTTGCAGCAGCATCTTTTAGCAGCACCGTAAGATCCATATCGCATCATAGTGGTGATGGCATCAGTGATACTCAAGCAAACGCAGTGCCTGCAATTGTTTTGAGGATATTGTCGAATTTGTGGGAAACATTAGGTCTTACCAAATAAATGTAGGTGGAACGTGATTTAATACATAAGAAGGTACGGTAAGCCTAACAATAATTTATTTACTCTGTCCTACAAAACGCATTATATGACGGCGCCTCAGTCAGGCAATGAATTGAACATCGAGTTTGCATTTTAACGATGTGTGCCATTTGGACTTATCGCAGTCCTAGAGGAAACTGCGACCTAGAAATGCGTTTCCATGTAGCTATCCATTAAGGCTCGGTCACGTTTCCTCCAACTTTACCTTATCTTAATGCGTTGGCCTTACCTCTGGTCTGAGTCTTCGTTGAGACTCCATTCATCTCAATAGAAGTGGAAATTGAACCTGTATGCACCAGAGCTCCCTTTAGCGGGAAGGTCTCCAAAAGCACAGAGATACAATAGAGCATTAAATTTATGCAATCCTTTACCTCGGGGACAGAAATTTTAACTGCATTTAAACTAAGAGGCTGAAAGTCACACAGGTGCATTACATATGTGTCGTGGTTCATGCCAGTTACACTTTATTTAAATAAAATATTTCTATCCATCTTCTTTTTTTTCATGACTTCACATGGGGGTTGAATGAGCTGTTGAGACAGCTTGCGTTAGGATGCTGAAGGCCTTATCGGATGTATGCATTTCCTAAAAAGCACATTTCTGGGCTTATACTTATGATGTCGTCTAATGTAAGGTAAATCACTGTTTTAGGTTAGGCCGGATTTGACTCATTGGCTGTGTCTCTACCTCCTGCTATTAGAAATTGATCATGCGTTTACATAGATGTCAAATGTCAAGTGTCAAACCGGAGGGATCATCCCTTAGCGAAACCATTTCCGCTCCACCTTGAGCGCCTACGCATATAAATGTAGAAATTATAGATGTTTGGCAATCGTACGTTGCGGTCCACGAATTCGCCTGCATTGAGTGTGAAGTAGAGCCGAATTTCCCTAATCGTCAAATCCCTCTGTCTGAAGTTAAATGGGGGGATTCCTGGCGTAGCGTATTGAAGAACTAGGACTTGTTGTGAAGTAGAATTGCTCAGCTTTCGGAGGATTTTTGAAATCTGGAGAATCTAAAAAGTCCACTCATAATGGTTGTTCATTATTCACGGGTGGATATTATCAGTAGGTGATGGAAAATGCGCAGCTAACCTCTTTACTGCCTCCCGCTTTCGCAAACTTGACATGCTGTTTCTTTGTGCCAATCTTTGGATGGTGTCTTTTTCCCAACAGCGTGCGTCAAAGACCCAAAAGTCTCCCACTTCTCGTCGTCTGATTTGTAATGTAGACTTAGTAGAGAGAAGTGTGTAACCAGCTCGTGTCATGTTGACGGAACCGTCAGTCACCTCAGTTCCATTTTGACCCTCGCATTTTCATGATTTGCCAAGAGCGATGCGACCATATCCCCGAAATGGTCCACCGACACCTATTTTGCTAACCTAGCCGAAGTGCAAATTCTGCACTTTTTGCATCCAAGACGCGAATCAAACTTCCATATAGGTTAGCTGCAGGCTTTCAGCTATTTCTGCTCTGAGTCATTGGAATCGCATGAGATCGCGCCATTATTCCGTGTCCACACATCCAACCGACATCTATGCAAAGCTGCTGAGAAGCACCCAACTCACATCAGCTTTCATCCACCCTCCTCTGCCTAAATGCTCCGAAACAGGCTACCGCTACTCGGTCAAGTGGTCAGACAACAGACGAATTCGGCCAGTATGCTGACCAAGGTTATAGACTGCAGTCGTTTTGGCTGCTGTTTTTGGCGTTTTCATGGTGTAGTCATTGACATTGGTGAGTTCGAATCCTGTTATTCGAAGTCAAATCGCTGTGGACACTAACGTGCGTACAATGAGGCGACGGCACTCAAGGTCAGCTCCTAAATTCTGTAATTTGACATGCCATTGCAATCTCTCGCTTTTGTGCATGTGTACAACACGAAGCCGCAGAAGTGAACGCGATAAAATGGAAGTTGTATTTACTCGGGAAATGAACAGACAGTGATCATTGAAACAACGATGCGCAAACTATCTGCTCGCCTGAGCTCACGACTTACAGTCTTTTCATAGATGAGAGGAGAGGTTGAAAAAGGAGCCAGTGCGCGTAAACGAGAGTGGATACTAACATCCCATGAAGGAAACGCTCAGTCTACTCTCCACTGGCACATTCGTTATCCTCTCCGTCTCGTTCGTGATTCTAGCCCTCGACCTTTTAGGATAATATGCATGCACAATCCGTCTTCGCTCCTGCTCTAAGCTTATTTTACGCCCCAGTATTGCGCTGTTGGGCGATTGCAGACTTGGGTGACTACCTGAACTTCTGTGTGCTGGTGCAATAGCTGGAGAGTCTGCTTACCAAGGCTTAGGAGTATAGTCTTAGGGGTATACGCTCATTCGCTTCCATTATTTGGCTTGAATTCATTTGCCATAAAGTTTAAACCTGGATTGGAGTTACAATACTCACCCTGTTTTTTATCAGAATCTTGGATTCTGATAGGCCATAATGTAATTAACTTGATTCTTGTCACTTTCTCCGCAAATTAGTAAGAGGCGATTTTGACCCTTTTTGTTCAAATGCCACCTCACTCATCGATCCTGATGCAGGACTTGTGAATAAGGTAATTGTCAAGCATTAAAGGGGTTTCTGGTGGTTTTTTCTTGTCAACTATGAAGTTGATTACTGATAGCACCTGTCCTCCCACAATTGCCCCATCGATTCACTAAGGC